>JBBPQP010000104.1:0-50001 GCA_038092555.1 Boletus subgraveolens
CACTCTTGTAACCAGATCAGGCCTATCCACAACACTCTGACCTATTATCATACATGGTGGTCAGATTGTGGTCAGATGTAATAAGAAAGAAAACCAACCTGGAAGCAAATTCTGAGTAATCTCTGGCTAGCTTTCATTGGCAGTCATGGTAAGGAAAAGGTCAGGCTTTTTGTATTCATGACAGATGGCCAAAGAATCCTGAAGGAGCTGCTGCATATAGTGAGGTCCACTCTTGTGAGTGGAAGGGAGAAGAACACATCCAACTTGAGCCATATCTTGAACACCATCATGAGCCATTCGGTCTCTCAACCCTTGATAGAGATCAGCCCTAAGTCTTGTCTGGTTGTTGGCAGCCCAGGTAAGGTTACACTGATCAATAGAAGCCCAAGCATCACAAATCAATTGCTGGAAGAGTCTATTACCCTTGAAGAGATTTTGAGTTCTATCTCAGGTGGATGTACATGAAGCCTGTAGCCATACCAGAGAAGCTGGGTAACTTTCTTGGAGCAATGGAGATGGCGATTGTTAACAACCTGCAATGGAATGTCCAAATGCCAGCCTTCCTCTCCATGTGGAAATAAAAGAACATAGTGAAGAGGCAGATAAGATGGATAAAGATTGCTGATGTGCCATAGGCCACCACCTTGAAAATGAAGGACAATATCACGATCCACTCTAACATCCTGTTGGCCATCACCAGGGACTATTGCAGCTATCTTATCCACAGTAGGCAGATTATATCTTCTAGCATCATTGCCCTGTTGCAAATGGAGTCTCATGCGTACATTGGTGTGCTCCTCTGGAGGCTTGGCCTATATAATTCCAATCATATGTTTGTATGACTGACAAAGAAAGTATAGATTTAAATTCACCCTCATGATTTCATAGGCCTGCTTGTAGAGTGGAGCATAAGTGTGAATGTTCCTGAGGATGGTATGGAGATCCAGCAAGATGCCAGCATCCAGTTGAGGATTGGCTTGGACACGCCTATCAGTTGCCTCCTGAGGATCATAGATATAGAGCTGAGCAAAGGAGGGCTGGAGACCATCTGGTGATATAAGAGCTCCCATAAGATGATGAAGTGTGCCATGAATGCGAAATGATGAAGGTCCAGATCCTTGGATGGCTTGATTGTCCACATCAACACCCATGGAAGTAAATGCCAAAGTGTTATTATACTGGCGTATCTTCTTCTTGAACTCCCTATGATCCTGAGGGTCATCAAACAGGTCCTGGAGAACACGTGGCCACTCTCGAATATTAGGCAGATTGACTTTACCCTGAAGACAACACATGCCAAAGCGAGGATTACGAACACCAGAGTTGGAAAGCTTTTCTGAAATAAAATGGAGAGCATGGCAATTGGGACACTGAATGTCCATGGGTCCCAAGGAGTGGGGTTGAATGGGCTCCGCATATGGTCTGCCACCAGGAGGAATATGGAGTGGTGGTTGAGGATTATTGAAGTCATCAGAGCTGCTGGAAAAGCTGGAGCTGGAGTCATCGTCAGGATCAGGATTGGGTGGTCTTGGATTAGGAATTGGAGGTCTGGGTGAAGGAGAAGCAACAGGAGGATCTGGATGAGGGCTGGGAAATCTTGGAATAGATGGATTAGCAGGAGGATCAAAATCTGGGCTAGGAGATCTTGAAGAAGATTCAGGCCTAGAAAATAATGGATCAGGAAAATGATAGTCTACATCATAAGCAGATCCTTACTGTTGTCTTGCCTGATCTTGCTCATACTATTCTGCTGAGCACTGACTATATTCTCTTAGGGCTTGTCCAAGCAAGCTTGAGAAAGCTATTGTACTTGCTGAATAGCTTGGTGCTCTTGAAGCTCATGTTCCTGATCTTGTTGCTGCTCCTCAAAAATCCTTTGGTGATGTAGCTCCTGCTGTTGTACTGCCTGTTGCTGCTCTTGCAGAAGTCTCTGATGATGTAACTCCTCTCTTTGTACTGCCTGTAGCTGCTCTTGCAGAAGTCTTTGGTGATGTAACTCCTTTCTTTGCACTGCCTGTAGCTGCTCTTGCAGAAGTCTTTGGTGATGTAACTCCTCTCTTTGCACTGCCTGTAGCTGCTCCTCCATAACTCTTTGACAATGTAGCTCCTGCTGTTGTATTGCCCATTGCTGCTCTTGAAAAAGTCTCTGGCAATGTAACTCCTCTCTTTTCACTGCCTGTAGCTGCTCCTCCATAACTCTTTGATGATATAGCAGTTGTTGTTGCAATGCCTGTTGCTGCTCCTCAACAACTCTTTGGCAATGTAGCTCCTGTTGCTGCAATGCCTCTTGCTGAAGTACCAACAGCCTTTGATTCTCCAGCTCTTGTCTTTGTACCAGCTCTTGCTGTAACTCCATCTGATGATGACACTCTTGCAACTGCTGTTGTAGTTGTTGCAGTCCCATGGAATATTCTTGTTCCTGTTCCTGCTGAGCTTGCAAATATCTCTGGTCCTCAGCCTTATGTTGGAAATTGATAATATGCTGGTGGACCTGTAGATTCTGTGGTGGAGGCAGAACAGGACCAGGTTCAGAATGGGCAGCAGAGAAATGCTTGCATTTTTGATTATGTTGCCTACCATGAGATTGATTAAAGCCATCTAATAAGCAAGCATTGTAATCCATCCGAGAACCCATTTGAGGAAAATTTTGAGGCTGTGGAGGGGGAGGAACAAATACTTGATAAGGTAGTGGCTGGTTTGAAAATATAGGTGGCTGAGGAAAGGCAGGTGGGATTTGGGGGGGAAGTGGTGGTGATGGTGGCAGTGGTGGTATATTGATGGAAGGAAATGGATTTTGCATTTGACTTCGATACATACATTGCATGTCATGATGTGCAATCTGATGGTGGGGTATGCCAGGATATTGGTTAACTGGAACAGGGGAATGAATCTAGAATTCATATTTAGTATTTTATATATTTTTATGACAGATTAAAAATGACTTACCATCAAAGCAGCAGGCATATTTGAAAGTGGTTGCATGGCAGGATGGGGATAACAATGGGATGGAGGAGAACCAAGCTGACGTTGGTCACATTCAGCCTGGTGAGCAGCATGTTGGGCACATTGGGGGGAGGTGGGAGGAGTAGACCTGATAGAAATTTTATATAAGATATCAATAAGAATCCAGAAATACCTACATTCTAAATCAAAGATTAGAGATTTTAAAATCCAAGATATGGCACAGTCCAGATAGGAAAAGGTCCTCCAGGTAGGGAAAAGGTCCAGGTGCAGGAAAAAGATCCAGGTCCAAGGGAAAAGTCCAGATCCAGGTCCAAGAAGGGAAATGCAGATCCAAAAAGGAAGGTCCAGGTCCAGTCTTCAGAAAGCAGCCAAGGATGCACACCAATCACTCTGCCTTACACAGTAGTGCCAAGAGTTAACTATATGGCAACCAGGGCAGGAGTATGACAGAGATAAAGGCAGAATGCCTGAGACAAAATGAAAGGTAACAGCAAGAATGAGAGAACAGATCAAAGACCTGTCAATCTCCTTGGCAGCCTTCAATCAAGTCTCAACTCTGTAGTGTAATCAGAGGTCTCAAGACAACCAGCAGACACACAGAGTTGAATCTGTGAAGCTAGGTAGTAGAGACTTGATTGAGCACTTCTTCCTAAACAACTGATTTTCACTTTTGACACACTGTAGTAAAGCAAAGGTCAAGTGCCTAATCCAAAGACCTACACTTTCACTCAGTTTTTGGTAGATCTTATATCCTGTATAATGTTTATTAGAGGATAGAACAGTAGATATGTATGTACATACCAGCAAGAAAAGTCCTTATCAGTAGAATAGATCTCTTATCAGATCACAGCTAGAACATCAATCATTAAGGTATTAAACTCACAGAGATCACTTTCAGACTTGAGGTGAATATATTTTATCAACTTATGGGCAGGTATAGCAAATTGTGGTGTGGAAGGATTGTGTAAATATGCAAAGTGAAAGGAATTGTTGTGTTTGGGTTGTGGCTGTGCTGTGGTCAGTCACAGTCAGTCACAGTCAGCCCCACCACCCTAGTTAATGGAGAACAGTTTTCATGCAAGCAAGCCACATGGTTTTCACTTGATAAAAAAGGAAATACATGTGGCAAAATCACACAATACCCAGCCTAACAGAAAGGACCAAAATGACTAATGTAAAGTCAATAGTTAGTGTAGGGGGTGTGAGGGGAGAGTCGTCCCAAGGGGTTCTATAGTCAGGTTGTCAGTATGAAGGGTTAGTGCACAACTGACCACAATGCATCACTGACAAATATTACTAAAAAAGGAAACAGCACAAGATGAAATATGCAGGAAGGGAATTCTGGTTAAGAACGAGAACTGGTGACAAGAAATGAGGCCTAGGATGAGGGCCGGATATGATAGGAATGGCCTAGGACGAGGGCCAGACTGAGACAAGTGAGACTATGATGATGGGTGCAAAAGATGGTATTCTGGATTTGAATACAAAGATTTTATAGTCCAAGGAATGCCTTAGACTCTTCTAAACTAACTAAAACACTAAATAGAAGTGTTTGAAAGAGAAGGAATAAATGCTGGACTTGTTGCTAAGTAAATGGTACCTCAATATAACTAAAAACAGATAGTCCAGATTGAAAGTGAAGTGGTCTGAGTCAGATTGAGGTTGTCCAGGTAAGTGAACTTGATGGACTTGAGGCAGATAGGGCTGCCAGCAGTCTGGATAAGGTAGGATACAAACCCAAGGACTGTACAGTCCTTACACCAGGCAACCCGACCCACACGACCTACTCGACCTACTCGAAACATCTGAGAAAAGCATCAGATACAACAACTTTCCCCCACCATTCCCTGTTAATTTATTGACTAGGTGCATTTATCTGCTGTTGTGCCTTTGGCACAATCATCCAAGTTTTATGTGAAAGGCTTTATTTTAGTTTTTAAAGAGGGGGTGCAAGGCTTGATCCTATAGTTATGTATTTTGTAGTAAAAGCCAACATGGATTGGGCTAGGTCCACAGAAGACTTCCAATTCAGAAAAGGAAAGGGGAAGTTTGCAAGCTGACCTCTGCTTTTTTGAATATATAAGTACTCAGTGGTTGGTAAACCAGCTGAGCTTACCTATTGAATATATAAGTACTGTAGATAAGTTAGTACTATGAATAGGTAGCTCTAATGATGCTAACTCACCTCAGTGGTTGGTAAACCAGTTGAGGTGTAACTAAACTACAATGCACAGAAATAGTCCATGCTTATGTAATCTACTGTGGCATATTTGTAATCCCAATATGCCTTAGGCCCCATTCCATGGCCCAAGGCAGGTCAGCTTGCAAACTCACCCTCCCCTTCTCTGAATTGTTAGTCTCCTATTCTTATTTTTATTGATTTCCTATTTTTTTTTCTTGAAGGCAATTTAATGTTAAATCAAAGTCAATTCTGTTCTTCTTAGGGGTCCCTCTGACTTAGGCAGCAAGCCTGGGGAAAACATAAATAAAATAGGTACCACCTAATGCTAAAGTAAAATAGATATAATAATTGGACTTGGGACTCAAGGAAATAAAGCAGAAGAATGGTTTTCAGTCAATGTTTTGCTAAGTAATAATTGCTACATGCAGTCTACCAGAGCTTTCCAGTTCTGGAATGGTGTGGGAAATTTCCAGAACACTTTTGGAATGATACTTCCAGCTCAGAACAGTAGTTCTTCTGCTAAATATATCTTTGCACACCTGGGTGAAATGTGGGCAGTGATTATGCTAATGTCCTAGTTGCAAAATAGTAATTTAAGGTAAGTGTAGTGCAATGTAGCTATGCTTATGTAATCAAGAAATGCAGGCTACTGTAATCACAGGCAGAATGGCCAGTGAATGCTATGTCTATCATAGTAAATATTACTAAATCAATACAATCTGAAACTTAAGATGAAGATATGAATTGTAGGTGATAAAAAGAGGGGGAGTTGCAGTTGAGAAGTGAAGCCCAAGCCCAATAAGGTAAGTGTAGTGCAATGTATGCTTATGTAATCAAGAAGCACAGCTACTGGCAGAATGGCCACAGTAAGGTGAAATTCTACTATATCATTTATTTAATATGGTAAATGTTACTAAATCAATACAATCCACAACTTAAAATGAATATATATGAGTTGTAGCTGAAGGGAAGAGGAGTAGTTGCAGTCAAGAAGTGAAGCTCAAGCCCAATAAGGAAAGTATAGTGCAATATATGCTTATGTAATCAAGAAGCGCAGCTGCTGGCAGAATGACCAGTGAGGTGATATCCATTGTTTAATAGGGTAGATGTTACTAAATTAATACAATCTACAATTTAAGATAAATATATATGGGTTGTAGTTGGACGGAAGGAGGGTAGTTGCAGTCAACAAGTGAAGCCCAAACCCTTCTAAGGTGAGTGTACCCACGCTTGTTGATTACATAAGCAGACATGGCACTACTGTAATCACAGGCAGAATGACCAGTGAGGTGAATGGTATGTCCATCATTTAGTAGGGTAAATACTAAATTAATACAATCTCAAATTACAGATGAGGATATGTAGAATATTATTGATGTAGAAAGGGGAGTAGTTGGAGTTGAGACAGTGAAGCCCAAGGGGATGCCAAAAAAGAAAGATGGCTGTGCTGTGCTCAGTCACAGTCAGTCACAGTACCACCCTATTAACAGAGAAGGGTTTTCATGCAAGTGAGCCACATGGTTTTCACTTGATAAAAAAGGAAATACACATGGCAAAATCACAAAATACCCGACCTAACAAAAAGGACTGAAATGACCAAGCAACCCAATCTACTCAACCTACTCAACCTACTCAACCTACTTGAACTACTTGAAACACCCAAGAAAAGCACCAAATACAACAACTTTCCCCCACTGTTCCCTGTTAAGTTATTGACAAGTTGTTGACTCGCTTTTGGGCCTTCGGCCCAAAAGGGGGGGTGAAGATGCTTATTCAAGTGCATATGGATTATGCTGGGTCCACAGAAGACTTCAAATTCAGAGAAGTAGAGGGTGAGTTTGCAACCTGACAACTGCCTTGAGGCCTCGTTCCTCGGCCTCAGGCAGGTCAGGTTGCAAACTCACCCTCTACTTCTCTGAATTCTCAGCCTCCTGCTCCTGTTTTATTATTTTTGATATTTAAATTAAATCAACTATTGTAGAATACTCTGCATTATCTGGTACACTCCAGACTTACAGGTGCAGTGGCTGGAAAAAGTACTTAATACACACTGTGAAATTGTCTACAGTATTTTTATTAACCCCCCTTTTTTTCTAATATTCTTTTTTCAAGTTGATTTAATGTTGAATCCATGTCAAATTCATATTATTAAACTGTGTTGATCAAGGTTATTTCTAAGTACTTCAGTATAATATTACTACACTCAATATCTTGCTATTATTCAAACAACCTTGACAGCATCTGGATAGATGAGGGAGATATGTGTAGAATGCTCTGAAGTAGTCTAAGGTATGTAAGTGTAGGGCGATGTAGCAAGCTTATGTAATCAAGAACCTTTCAGTCAATGTTTTGCTAAATATTAATTGTTACATGCATTAAATGCATTTTTGCACACCTGGGTGAACTAATCTACTGTCCTAATTGCAGAATAGAGAGTATAGAATGCTCAGCACTCAATAGTAGTTAATGTAAGGTAAGTGTAGTGCGATGTAGGTATGCTTACATAATCGAAAAGTGTGAGTACTGTAATCACTGGCAGAATGGCCACAGTGAGGTGAAATTCTGTCATGACTATCATTTAATTTGATAGGATAAATATTATTAAATCAATACAATCTAATACAAAACATGAATATATGGACAATATTATGTTGTTGTTGATGAGGAAGAGGAATGGTTGCAGTCGAGAGAGTGGACACCAAAAAAGGAAGGCGGCTGTGTACTGCCCCTACTGAACAGACAAAGGATTGCAGCCACTATAGGCAAGCCACATGGTTTTTTAGAGTTAGCGATGGCTAACGATGTTGGCAATGCAGGCAAAGTAAGCATCGGCTTTTGTTTTTTCCCACGGTATCTTCCTTAACTTTTTAGATTTTGAGTGTGGTTGTGTGTCAAAATGTCCACATGGCCAAATAGACGTTGCAAAAATGGACTCCACCATTGTAACATTTAATAGTGGATCTCAGGGTAGCTAAGGTAGTTAAAGGAGTTGATTACATGAGTGATGTTTGAGAGTGAATTCAAGAATTTAAATCTCCAGTGCAGTTCCAGCCACAGCATACATTTTAGTCACTGATAGAATCACAGCCACGCTGTCATGTGGCCAGTCACACAGTCCACTTGCCTCATTTGGATTGCAGTGCTCCCATGCTCCCATATTACATGGCAGCTGTTTTTAAGCTCCGATATCTAAATTGGTTGTGCCCCTAGAATAACACAAAAAGCACACCAAGTATACCATTTAAACTGGATATAAGGGCTGGCCTGGCAACTAAGTAATCCACCAACCATGCCCCATATCTTTGAGCATCAAAAATTGCTTGATGCACTCTTCACAGCTAGGGAACATCTAGAGCTGCAAATATATCTGGAAATCCTTTAGAAGGCAATTTCAGATGCAGAATCCTCTAGTGGCTTCTCTATTGTCCATAACACTAACAACTCATCCTCAAAATCTGAGTCATCATTATCATCTGATACAAATAACTTGAAGTCTAGTCCAATTAACTCTAATGCCTCAGACTCAAGCTCCCCTGATCTTTCAACACTTGCACTTTTCACAGACTACCATGGGCTGATTTCTACACTGGAGGATGAAGTCACAAAGGTACATGTTCTTCAAAGCCACTCTGCTTCCACCTGTTATGACTGGAGTAACAATGGTACACATTCATGAATGTGTCATCTTGTTCCTACTCTTGGACACCTTCATATGGAGTTAAGAGTGAATGGCCTGACATAAGTCAGCAATACTGCAACTGGCCCAGAGTTGGTAGAGTGGAGGATGAGGCAGAGGCAAGGCAAGGCACAAGAGAGGGGATCTCAAGGAACGGGATGACAACACAAAGAAGTGTATATCAAGGTTAAGGAGAGAAGTAGGTACAGGCAGTGCTCCAATATATATACTAGGTACTTTAGGGCAGGTATCAGAGCCCTAAAGATAAATAAGGAGATGGACATGTTGTGTCACGTAGCATGTGAGGTAAACGGTCCAGATATAAAGGGGAAATGTATAGCCTATGAGAGAAGGCTATAAGGAGGTAGTGTCTATGCGAGTCAAAGGAAGTAAGTAAGAGTCATGGAATAAAAGGGGAAGTCCGAGAGGCAGTGAGGGATGGGAGTATCCAGAGGCAGTGATGGGTTTGCCTGAAGGCGATAGAGAATAGCCTCATCTCTCAAAGAGAGACTTGTTTAGTAAGTTGGCCCAGGGGGAGGCAGGGATCTGGTAGTCCCGGAGGTCATAGAAGAGTTCGGAGAATAGGGTAGTGCCAGGATGATCGAGGTGGGATGGAGGGGTAACTAAGAAAGGGATTGGAGTTGGTAGACAAGGAGGAGGAGGTGAAGTAGGAAATTGGTTAGGGATCTCCTCAATCACAACACCACCTGTATCTCTCAGCTTCCCCTTTTTGATGAGTGGTGATTTGACAATGTGGAGCTCTTTCAGCATAAGCTGAGAGTTTCACATTGTATTTTTGCCAACATTGTTGAGCTCATCAAAAACCATCCTGTCTTTCATAATAACTCCAACAACCCACAATTTCCTGTTTCTATTCAACTAGCCATTTTCCTCAATGCTGCAGGGCACTATGGTAATGTAGCCACTTTGCAAGATATGAAAGAGTGGGCTGGTGTCTCTGTAGGCACTGTTTACAACTGCTATAAGTAAGTGATGCTTGCTATTTTGGATCATGATGATGATTTTATTCATTTTGATTTCAATCAACTAAAGGATAGTGAGGATAAGGAGAAGGTCCAGAAGTATGTGGAGGAAAGAACATGTGCTCAGTGGAAAGGGGGTTTTCTATGTGTTGATGGGACACCATTCAAGCTTTTTCAAAAGCCTGGCTGGCATGGAGAGGGGTTTTTTGATTGAAAGTCCAATTATTTACTTTCCAACCAGGTAAGTGGTATTTATTATTTTATCACATAATTTATTTGCATTCAAGGTTGTGATCTTTCCACACAATCTGTGGATTGTTGACTATACCATTGGTGTTCCTGGAAGTCTCCATAATGCAACAGCATTCCAGCATCCTCATATTGCATGCTCTCCAGAGCAATTCTTTGGTCCCAATGAGTGGCTTTGGGCTGATAGTGCATATGTGTGCCATCCATGGTGTATTGTCCCATTCAAGAGGCCAACTAAGGGATGTCTGACAGGCTCTCAAAAAACCTTCAACTATTGTTTATCCAAAGTATTTTTCATATATAATGATTTTTAAAATTTATATTGGCTCCTAGGTGCATGTTCACTCAGAACACCTTTATGGATCTATCAAGGGCTGATTTCAATCACTACATGAACTGTGAATTCAGATTTAGACCAAGAAGGATCTAGAGTATGCTAATGCTTGGGTCCAAACTGTTGGATTAGGCAAGTGTGTGTGCAGCTGCTCATTGAACCATGCCTCTACATTCTATGAACCAGATATATACACTTTACATTCTTTGTTCCTACACTATGATGTTTATAGTGTACTCACTTGTTCTCTTTTGTTCTTGACCTTTTGTACTGTAATCTAGCCATTTAAATTTGAATACTTAAAGCCAAATGTATATAGTCTCTAGCTCAATAGTGCTCTCCTCAGTCCATTGCCTGCATGCAACTGAGGTGAGCTCTCAATACTGTATTTCCTCTAATCATGCTCACTCCATACTTAGTTACTCTATCAGGTGAATATACAGTTAGTCTGTTGTTTACATGCAACTGAGTTACTCTATCAGTGTACTTCATATTCTAATCTTCCTTGTATCTTCACAGGTTATGAGCCCTGCTGTTTCCATTTAATCTGTAAACCCTGTCAATTGATTACAATGTTCGTAACCCCCATCACCACTGACATGCTACTGACCAATGTACCTAAGCTTGATGTCAAAGGCATGAACTGGGCAATCTTTAATTTCTATTTTGATGTTATGAATATGGAGGACCCCCTATTCTTTTCTCCCTCTCTCATACTCTACCATGATCCTTCACCATCTCCTACCCTCAACCACCCTGGTCTTCCTCTCTTTGAGGAGATCTTTGCTTCCTTCCATGACTACAACATCTCTGGCAGTATCTGGGCTAAGCTCTTAGACGAATACCTCTTTTGAGGGATAGGGGCAAGGCTGTGCCTTACTGCCTATGGCCATCTCCACCACATTGCCTCTGGATCTCTCCTGCTTACATTGTCTTTGGATCTTGCCATTTATTTATGACTCTTATTTACTCTGTCTGATTTCTTGTGACAGACACTGCTCCTACATAGCCTTTTCTTGTAGGCTATGCATTCTCCATTTACTCCCTTGTTTACTTACACATGATATGCAACATGATACATCTACTTCCTACTTAGGACTTAGGACTCTGATCCCTGCTCTAAAGTCTCTAGTATATATATATATTAGGGCACTGCCTGTATTCTTCTTTAATCTTGATATGCACCTATCTGTGTACTGTCAACAGTTCCTCAAGACCACCCCCTCTCTTGCCTTTGCTCTACTCCACCCTCTCCTTATTACCACACTTGGCCAGTCCAAGTCTACCTAGCTATGGCTAGATGTTCCACTTTAACTTTATATGAGTCACCCTGAGTGTGGGAACATTTGATGTGTCATGGACATGTACCATTGTTACACCAGTCATAACAAAATATCAAGGTTAACCTCCTCATGATACTATCAAGCTCTAACCCCTGGAGACTATCCAGTGGTAGTCTAACTTGACTCCAAGACAAGAAAGATCAGCCTAGCCCACCTCATCCAGGAAGGACCTTCCTCTGATGAGGAATGATGAATCTCCCCTCCCCAGCCTAACCCCCTGTCACACACCTTCTCTTTCTTTTTGTCCAGAAGAATTAGTTTTTAACCAAGAATCAGAGTCTTTGTGCCCCTACCTCCTCATCACCATACACTTTCCCCTGCTCTCTCCTGAGCTTTCTCTAGCAGTCACCAACCAACCGAGATCCAGGTAAATGTATTCATCCAACCACTGATCCCAGAAGTACCCAAGGAAGACTCCTCAAATTCCAACAACAACAGAGAAACATACAAAGCATTTATTTGAAGAACAGATCTTCTTTCGGATGCTCCCCCACCACTACCTGACAATGACCCTGAACCAGGAGATGATGAAGGCAATAATGATGAAGACATGCCTGGAGTTAAAGCTGCTCTACCAAAAGATTCTCTGGAGAATCTGGTGATGCTAACCAATAGCTTATGGCTATGGAAGGCTACTTCTTCCTTAATGACACCCTTGGAGACCTCATGAAGAGTTATATCTTCTTCAACTGAATGCAGAAGGGTAGAGAAAAGGCCTTCATAGAAGCATGGCTTACCAAAATTAAAGCTGGCACCATATGCATCCCATGAACAAACTCACTTTGTTGCAATCGAAGAGGCATTTACCAACATGTTCACCCCTTATGATACTGCTGCCCAGGCACAAGGAAACTCTCTTCACTTATACAGGATACCAGAGACCCCAGAGGATTCAAAAAATACATCTTCAGCTTTTCTCTCCTCTTTATCAGATCCAAGATCACTGACCTCAATGTTCTTCTTGAATGGTTCCTGTGGAAACTTCAAGAGGATTAAAAACATCAGGAGGGGCCTGCAACTGGCTTATGGAGGCCATGGTCATACTTATGACCCCAATGCTATGGATGTTGATAAAATCACCCTTGACCCTGCTGAACATTTTCAATGCCTTAGGGAACATTTGTGTTTTATTTGCAAGAAGAAAGATTGTTTTACAAAAAATCATCATGGGCATCCAAAAAACAATTGGCTGACCTTGGTTAGGACAAGAATAGTGGAGATCCAATTCTTCTCTGAAAGACCATTCTCTACCAACAACCCATTGGATGATTTCATCAAAGACCTTTTGCATGGGCAAAGTAGAAAGGAAATTTTGAGGATATTGAAGTCCTGCTTTGATCCTTCTCTTGACAAAGAAGGAATCCCGCTTGAGGGACAGGAAACTGCTATGTGGGATGATAAGCATGTTCATGTCCTTGAAGCCCAAGAGAACCCTGCTGTTATGATTGAGGAAGCCCCTAACCAATTTCCTACTTCGCCTCCTCTTCCTCATCTACCAACTCCAATCCCTTCCTTAGTTACCCCTTCATCCCACCTTGACCATCCCAGTGCTACCCTATTCTCCAAACTGTTCTATGACCTCCAGGACTACCAGATCCCCACCTCCACCTGGGCCAACTTACTAGACAAGTTCCTCTTCAAGGAATGAGGCTATTCCCCATTGCCTTCAGGCAAACCCATCACTGCCTCTGGATACTCCCCTTCCTCACTGCCTCTCAGACTTCCCCTTTTATTCCATGACTTTTACTTACTTCCTTTGACTCGCATAGACACTGCCTCCTTATAGCCTTCTCTTATAGGCTATATGTTTCCCTTTTATATCCTGACCATCTATCTCACATGCTATGTGATGTGACATGTCCATCTCCTTATTTATCTTTAGAGCTCTGATACCTGCCCTAAAGTACCTAGTATATATATTGGAGTGCTGCCTGTACCTACTTCTCTCTTTAATCTTGATATACACTTCTTTGTGTTGTCATCCTGTTCCTCAAGATCCCCTCCCTCATGCCTCACCTCACCTCTGCCTCATCCTCCACTCTACCAACTCTGGGCCAGTCCCAGTACTGCTGACTTATGTCAGGCTGTTCACTCTTAACTCCATACAGAGGTGTCCAAGAGTAGGAACAAGATGACATATTCATGAATGTGTACCATTGTTACTCTGGTCATAATACCTGCACCTGCTGTATCTGGGAAGACAAGACCTGGGAATACAAGACCAACACTTGATGGTGTCAGAAACTCCCAAGTGCTGGCACATTTTTAGGAGAAAGGACTGAATCAACATCAGTACTTTCTGTTACAATAGCCCCTGTATTTATTTCTGGATCAAGATCAAATACTATTTGTATTTCCCTTTCAATCTGGAAACAGGGTGGACAAATTGTTGAAGCACATGCACTACTGGATTCAGGAGCAATAGGATGCTTCATTAACCAAGAAGCAGTCAGGTGTCTAGGCCTGCCAATCACTAGACTTTGCATGCCCATCAAAGCATAGAATGCAGACAGAACTGAAAACCAGTCCAGGACAATCAAGTTCAAAACCACAGTGGTTCTGGACTATGGAGGAGAAAGGAACAGTGGGACCTTTATATCCTAAACTGTGGCAGAGACAACATTATCCTTGGAATACCTTGGTTCCAAGCAATCAATGTTATAATCACAACCTGTGAGCATGATAATGGTACATGATGCATATCCTTGGTTGATATGTGGCTAGGTCTTGACTGGGGTTTCTTGTGGCTAGTTTCACAAGAGATGCAATAAGGATATTGTGCTGAGTACTACTATAAGCAGTAGACTCCAGGTGACAAGAACAGATGAGAGTCAGTGGTCGTCAAGTGGAACTGGTTGATGGCAACAAGGGCATACTCTGGTTCTAGAGGCAGAGAACTGGAGGGTAGTACACCTGTGGTTAGACAGGATATATACGCTATGCTCTCTGGGTGGTAAAGCCAAGTGGACGACAATGGTCATCTACATAGGTAGTACCAGGGGTGATAATGATAGAGCCAAGTAGGAGTGGGGTCCTCCTAGGTAGTATCAGGGTGAGGGGTGATAGAGCCAAATAGGAGGAGGATTCTCCTAGGTAGTATTGGGACAAGGGGTGATAGAGCCAAATAGGAGTGGGATCCTCCTAGGTAGTATTGGGGGTGGTGGCATCAAGAGTCTTCTCAGAGAAAAGAGGAGAAAGAGGAGAGCAGTGAGAGAGGTCAAGTAGGAGGGGATTGCAGGGAATGAGATCTATAGGCACCTAGCCATATACCAGTAAATGGTACACATGTGGTGTAGATCAAGGTTAAGAAGAAAGAGGTGTTAGAGCAGAGCTCCAACTTATATATCCTGGCTGTAAGGGTTTTAGGGCAGGTTGTGGTCTATGTACAGCAAATTAAGGTAATGCTAAATATAGTAAGAATATAACTGGTTTAGGTAAGACCAGTATCAGTCTGCTGAGCCCATTGCCAGAAAGAGAAGTAACTGTGTCTTGTGGAAAGATATAGGATATGTGATGTGTTGTGGGGATCATTGTGTCACATTGTGACATGATGGCACATAATAGGTCAGGCAATGTGGAGTAAGGTAGCAACTCAACATGAGGTGGGGGGGGCAGTGTATAAGCAAGGTAGTGGCTCAACATAAGGTGGAGGTGGTGTATAAGTGAGGTAGTGGCTCAACATGAGGTGGGGGTGGTGTATAAGCAAGGTAGCAGCTCAACACAAGGTGGGGGCAGTGTTGCCTCAAGGTAGTGGTGAGGTGGTGGAAGAATCTGGGGATAATCCAGGGATGATCCTGGGCAGATCCAGGAAAGATCTTGGGAAAGTCCATAGTGGGGTGGTGAAGGTTCCAGTGATCAGTGGGACAGCCTAAGAGGGCTGGGGAGATACAGCCTAGAGGTTGTGGGAGAGTAGCCAAGGAAGATGGTGTCCTGGAGTGATGCTGGATGCATTATGTCAAGTGTAAACAAGCATAAGGATGTGTCTCATTGGATGATAGGAGCAGTTGTATAAGGGTCATGAGGTTGTGGAAAGGAAAAAGGCTGAAAGTGATACAAGAATTGTAACAATCAATCCAGATGTTCACTGGATGGAGGGACAGGTAATAATTATGCCTTCATGATATTGAGACACTGCAGGCATCAACCCCGAGGTCTTGAAACAGAGATACTTGTTAAGATACTTGGGATACAACAAAGAAGAAGAAATTGAACAAGAACTCTACAAAGGGTTCAGAAAATGGACACCAGTCCAGCATGCTCACTTCTTCAAAGCTCATGGTGATATACTGGAGTTTGTGCTAAAATGAACCACACTGTCAACAACCATTGTATAGCAACAGAAAAAGATAACCACCATGATCCCTATGGCCTTTCAGGACTACACCAATGTTTTTGACAAAAAGAACACCACCAAACCACCCCTGTCCCAACCTTATGACCATGCCATAGAACTGAAAGATTCCTTCATCCCTTGACAGGCAAAAGCCTATCCATTAAACCCTTTAGAAACCACCGCTTGTAGGGAATTTGTTGATGAATGTTACGAATTGTCATCAAGTTTACTCTTTTCTCTTTATCTGACAACCACCATGCTATTCTGTTATCATCTACTGGTAACTCCGTTCAAACACTGCTGTTACCAAGTTATTTTCTTACCTTTTTTTGCTGACTTAATCTTTACTTTCCATCACCTTCTACAACATTTCATCATCAGTCAGCTCATTCTTACTAAACGATCTTTCACGTTCTATGAAGTTCTATTTTCCTTTGTTTGTCTTTAATCTTCTTTTGTCTATTTAAGATCCTTGTAGCTCTACTTGTACCTTCAAGTTAGACCTACTTGGTATAACCACAACCTTGTCCTTGAACCCTTGCTCTCTAAGTCATCGTTGTACTTTTGAGTCAACCCTCTTCATTTACCTTCATTGTTACAGAAGCCCTGTAACTCCTTTGTCTTTGTAGAAGCCCTACAAGATCGTATCTTCAAAAGACTGAGTCTACTTCTATCCCTATCCGGGCTGGTTGTAACAATGAACACCTCAAGACCGGAAAGATTGTCCCATCAAAATTGTTGCAAGCCTCTCTCTTTTTCTTCATACAAAAGAAGGATGAGAAACTCTGCCCATGCCAGAACTACCAATACTTTAATGAACACACTGTAAAGAACACCTGCCCCCTTCTACTCATTTCAGACCTCATGGACAAACTCATAGGGTCCACCACATTCACCAAATTTGATGTCCAATAGGGATACAACAATGTTTTCATCAAATCAGAGAATTGGTGGAAAGTAGCCTTTCTCACCCCTTTTGGTCTCTTCAAGCCAGTGGTCATGTTCTTTGAATATACAAACTCATGCCTCTTGTACCCTGTGGCAAACTCAACCAAACAAATGGCTGTGCCCTACATGTGGGAAAGTGGGCACTCAAGTTACATAACAAGTTGAATACTTGACATTACTATCCAAATACTTCAATTGGAATTGAAATATACTTGAGTGATTGCAATTAAACCCCTTCTCCTGCAGCTCTGTGTTGAGCATTTGTGGGTACATCTAAAAAGATGCAAATAGCCTCTTTTCTAATGCATTTGGCAGTTCAGTTTGCTAGTGCAACAAAAACAGTCAAATTTAATATTGAGCTTCAAAGTGGGCAAAATAATGTGTGTAGTGGTGCAATATGTATACCATAACATATTTGATTTGATCATAATCAGGGCTACACCCCCTACATTACCACAACAAGCACAACAAGCTACTCACCAAGCTAAGCATGAGCAATGTCAAATGAGTTCATCACCTGGACATTGCCAGCTACAACAACCAATTGTTTTACCACCAAATCTTCAGAATATTCCTAATGCCTTGATGGTATGTCATAGTCATATATTTGCTATAATAATATGGTATTGATTAAAATTCAATACCATCCTCCAATGCCTGTGGATTAATACCCAGGTATACCATGCCATCAGATTGAACATCATTATGTTCAAAAGATGTGTCATTTGCACTCATTCTCACCACCACTTTCTATTCAATATTATCAACCTGCTGCACCTCCAATGTGGCCACCTGCTGCTATGCCACCCAGCCATATTATATTCCAAATCAACAACATCCTATGGGCTATCAACCATTTGCTGTACCACCTTAACAGCCTGGAAATATTGGTCAGAGCAGTGCTTTGGGCAACAAAGTGGATTACAATGCTAGATTAATGGAAAACTTCAATGTCACTCATCAAAGTTGGTGTAATAGAAGATCCAATCATCATGCTTTTGCTGCTCAATCCATCAATGCTCAAGCTGGGCCTGAGAATATAGAGCATAGAAGGCAGTTGGAATTACAACATCAGGCACTATATCAACAAATAAATCATCAGAGACAATTGGAGTTGCAACAACAAAGACTTTTGAAGCAGCAGCAGCTAGCACAACATCAACAAGAGTTGGAGCAGCATAGACTATTGGAGCTTCAATTGCTAGCACAACACCAACAAGAGTTGGAGCAGCAGAAGCTGTTGGAGCAGCAGCAGCAAGAGAGAATATATGAATAAGAGGAAATCCATCAATCTCAGGAAGAGAATGTAATAAATCAAATATGGCAGCTCTCACAAGCTTTGGTTAAGGAAGCTCTTCATAAACATAGTCAATGCTCTGCAGAACAATATGAGCAAGATCAGCAAAAATAACAACCACACCAATTTGATATTAATATTGAATCTCCTTCTTCATCACCATCACCATCACCATCTTTCAGGCCATCTATACCTAGGAGGCCATCACCAGGCCTGGGATTTGCTCCAAGGCCTCTAAGGCCACCACCCATACCATCTGCACCATCCTCTAACCATAATTGTTATGGTCACAACTGGTGATTGTAAGAATGGTACACAATGTAAACCTCTTGCTGGCTTATGACCTGGTCCTGTCCAGGTAAGTTGTGGGTCTCCATGCAATGTGGATTAGGGATAATATAGTACTACTATGAGCAGTAGATTCCAGGTGATGAGTGAGACAGAGAGCATATGGGTCAACCAGAACTGGTCAATGGTGATGAGGATGGGTCCTGGTTCTTGGAGTTGAGAACCAGAGGAGCATAGCTCTGCAATGTAGTGGCAGAGTTCATGGCACATAATACTTCTTGGTGACAGAGCCAGACAAGTAGAGGGGTCTACTTGGATAGTGTCATTGACAAGAGGGATGGAGCCAGACAAGAGTAGGGTCCTCCTAGGTGGTACCAGGGATGGTGGCAACAAGAGTCCTTTGAGAGAAGGAGATAGAGGGGAGGGCGGCAGGGGAGGTCAAGCAGAAGGAGATCACAGGAAATGAGATCTATAGGCACCAAGTAGTAGGCCAGTAAGGGGTGTACATGAGGTGTATATCAAGGTTAGAGAAAGAGAGGTGTTCTGTCTCTGCTCCAACTTATGTATATACCCTAACCGTGAGAGCTTTAGGGTAGGCCAAGCCAATTAAGGTAATGCTAAGTATAGTAAAGGTATAGCTGGATTAGATAGGACTGATACCTGCGTGAGGAGGATAAAACCGAGAAAGGAAGTGACCATGTCCTGTGAGAAGGTATAGGATGCAAGGATGCATTGTGGGAATCATCATGTGGTGTCACAATGTGATGGCACATGAGTGGTCACATGTTGTGGAGTGAGGTATCAGCTCAGCACAAGGTAGGGCGATGCTGCCTTGAGGCAGCAGAAGGATCCGGGGGCAGTCCAGGGAAAATCTGGGAATAAACCAGGGAAGATCCTGGGCAGATCTAGGGAAGATCTTGGAAATATCCACAATGAGGCAGTGGAGGTTCTGATGACCAGGAGGTATAGCCTTGGGGCTGTGATGAAAATCACCAAGAAAAGGTGGTAAGAGGAGCAGCCAGGGAAGAAGGCTGTAGGAATAGCTGGGGTGGGCTGTAGGAAAAGAGGACACTAGTGGTGGTGTCCATCCAGGAGCTAGATGCATCACGTCAAGTGTAAACAAGTGCAAGAATGTGCTTAGGTCAGTGGTTGGAATGGTCAGATGAAGGTCATGAGATTGTGGTAAGGAAAAAGACTGGGAGTGACACTAAAACTATAACAATAATTCATTAGATTCCAGTTCAAGTGATTCTGAAAATACCAATGGTAATTCATAGCCTCCACATTGCATTTCACTTGGTGATAGAATACATATATACTGAGCCAGTTGAGCTACACACTCTTGGGCCCATGAACATCCAGTGTTCCAATTGTCATGCTCTCCATTTCATTTCAGAAAGCTCAGTAACTCAAATGTTTGCATTCCTCACTTTGGAATATGCTGTTTTCAAGGCCAAGTCAATTTTCCTCATATCCAACAATGGCCATGTACTTTTCAGGTGTTGTTTGATGATGCACAGGATCACAAACAATTTGAAAAGAAAATTTGCCAATATAACAATACTTTGGTGTTTACTTCTATGGGTACCAACATGTACAATAATGCAATTCAAGGATCTGGGCCTGCTTCATTTCAGATTCATGGTGCACTTCACCATTTAATGGATTACAACCATCTTATGCTCAGCTTTATATCTATGATCCAGAAGAAGTGACTGGTAGATGTTTGTAGTGCAACCCCCAACTTGATGGTGCAATTTTGCTGGACCTGCATAACACTTTCAGGGAGATCAATCCATATGCCCCAGTTTACAAACAAGCTTATGAAATTATGAGGGTAAGCAGTTATAAATTACATTATAAGCACTTATGTATAAAACCATCTAGGCTAAATCTCCTAAGGAGCATGCAGATATATGTATCCATGTGACTTCATCTACAACAGGCCACTGATGCAAGAAGATACAACTTGCCAACTGTGAAAGGAATAGCTGCTGTTGTTCCTGGAGATGATTTAGAAAATGTGAGGATATATCATGACATCATTTTGCATTTACAAGGTGGTGGTCTATGTCAGATCAGCAACTTCCATAAATTTTATCTTCCACTACCTTATGTGCTCTTCTTTCCATGTGGAGAGCATGGATGGCATTTGGACATCCCTTTGCAACAGCAAAATGGGAATGCCCCCCACCATTCCAAGAAAGTCACACAACTGCTTTGATATGCCTACTAACTTCACATCTGCCCACCTGAGATAAAGCCACAAAATCTTTTAAAAGAGGACAACTCTTTCAACAGCTCACCTGTGATAGCTGGGCATCCATAGAGCAGTGCAACCTTACCTGGGCTGCCAACAATCAGAAAAAGCTCAGGGCTGATTTGTATCAAGGATTACAAGATTACATGCAATAGGTTGGTGGTGAAGGTCAAAACTTGGGTCAAGTTGGTCATGTTATTCTTCCTTCCATTCACAAAGGTGGACCTTGCTACATGCAGCAGCTGCTACAAGATCTACTAGCCATTTGTTGAGAATTCTGAAAACCAGACTTATTCCTCACCATAACTGCTAATGGAAGCTGGCCTGAAATTTCTCAAAATCTACTTCCTGGTGTGTATATTACAGCCATTTGCAAAGTGATGCAGAAAATGGACTTTAGAATATGTGTCATCAGATACTGCCAGGGTAGGACCCTGAATTCATCTGAGCCAAGCTGGCTTTGTCACACATGCTACTAGCCCACATGCCCACCACCCATGCCAATCCATGTCATGTCCAACAACACAAAAACCCAAATTCCTAGCCTTTTTCTTGACAGCTACATTCCAAAAGAGATATGTAATCTCCTTGGTATCAAGAAAATGCTCATATACAAGACTTTCAACTTCTACAGAAGGTTTGGTGTCATCTACAACCCACATACTTACAGCCACATTATTGGACACCATCACATCCTCAGCACCACAGATATCTTGTTTATTTGAAACATGGTCCAACATCCAGCACAATTTATCTTGATGAACTCCAACACAAGTTGTGAGAGAAGCACAACATATATGTAATAGTCTCTACCCCTTCCCATGCTCTGCAGTGCCTCCAGCTCACATGAAAATCAATATCTTTCTTTGCTGCTGAGCAGAATGATAACTTGCATGCAACTTACATGAATTGCATTGTGATAGATGTGCCAGATGCAAACATGCTTTTGTTTGCTGTTATGGTTTTGGCACACCCCCCAGTCTTTTTCCTTATCCCACGACCTCGTGCCCATCGTGTAACCACCCCTGTCACTGGACCACCCGCCCCAGCACATTCTCGTGCTCGTTTACACTTGACACAACACGTCTTGCAATGGCTTGACCTCGCCTTTGCCTGCATGGCCCCTTCATGCAGCACCTCCTGACACAGCCGCCCTCCTGTGTCTATCCTGGACTGTCCTAGCTTCCCTGGAATATCCCCTTGGGATCTTCCCACCCTCCCCCTCCTTTAGGGTCGCCCTTTACCCTATCCTCGGATTCCCCCGGTACTGCCTTGCAGTGCCCCTTCACACACAGCTGTCCTCCTGTGTTCCAATCCTGGATCTTCCCTGGATCTTCCCCGGAACATTCCTCCGGATCTTCCCATCCCTCTGTTCCTTTGGGGCCGCCCTTATGCCCTTCAGATCTCCCTGACACCGCCCTGTAGTGCCCCCTATGCTCAGCCGTCCTCCTGTGCTCTCCTCGGCGTTCTCCATCTCAGTTGAGGCCAGATCTCTCCTTGACATCGCCACCACTACCTCGTGTTGCGCCACGACCTCACTTCTCATGTGATCACTCACGTGCCATCACAATGCATCGCACCACGCTTATTCCCACGACGCGTCCTTCCGCTCGTGAACTTCCCACACAGGACCCCTCCTGCCTTTTTGGGCGATAACCTCGCCACACTGGTTCCAGGTTTCCTTTTATGGATACGGACTCTTACCATACTAGGTTAGACTGCGCACGGACCACCATTACCTAATTGGGATATGCCCGCCCTAAAGCCCTTATGGCCAGGGTATATAAGTTTGAGCTCCTCTCGAACCCCTCTTTGTTTCTAACCTTGATCTGACACCTAAAGTGTACACCTTACAGTTACTCTTGTGGTATTCATCATCCGTTCCCTGCAACATTCCCTTGCTTGATCTCTACCTTGCCCTCCCCTCTTTCCTCCTTCGTTGAAGGACTCCGTTGACACCTTAGTTCACCCTAAGGTTCTCTTAGGTCGAGCACCCTGTTGCTCTCCTTCACCAACGGCTCGTCGCCATTGGCTTGTCTCTAGGTTCTCCACCCCAGTTAGGAGAACTCGTCCCACTCAACGACAACCTCGTGATCCCTCGTCCTCTCCCCAGTCTAGATCAGTTGACCTACTTCACCTAAGACTCTCAGTCGTCGCTTGTCTCGGGGTACTACTCTTAGTATCCCTCGTTGTCCGTCACCAGGCTTGCATCAAGCCTGAAGGTATCCTACGCCGTTAGGACCAACAAGAGTTAGGCTCAAGGTGGCTTTATGCTTCGTGTCTACTTGTACGCCTACCGGGTGGTAGTCGTAACATTTGCCACCCTACTCCCCCACTACAATCCCATCAAGCAAGCTTTTTCCACTATCAAATTGTACTTGCACTGGCACAAGGAGGATCTATCAACGATGGCTATTGTTCACACATGTCAAAGTATCACCCCTGACAAGGTGGCAGGTTATTTTCAAGCATTTGGATATATAGTGTAGATGTAGTAGTACTAAATACAGCTATGTACTACTACCTGATACAAAAAATGGATGAAATACATTTGGGTTGTCTTCATTGTCCTCCATGTCCTCAACAACAATGAAGCCCTTTGGAACAGGCAACCACTGGTCCTGTGTATTGCACTTGTAATATAGATCATAGTCTACCAGGCCTGTATTGGCACTGTTGTCAGACTGCATTGGTGGCCCTGAAAAGTGGCACCCACCACCATCATGGTATCACTTTTCATATGTGACTCTTTTCTTGATGGCTGGGACTGGCCATGCTTAGTACCCAATAATGTCAATGTGTTGCTTCGCTTTCATTTGGCATCAGGGCCATTCCACCAAATAATGCTGTCCTTTTTGAGGTGGATGATATCACCTGTTGAGAGACCAACTCCAGATAGAACTTTGTCATCAATATCTGCAAGGATATCCAGTCCGATACCTTGCAGTTTGAGTGAGTGCCTATACACAGATGTGTTCCTCACACCAAGGTGGGTTTTTGCATAGCTACAACATTGTTTCACACCTATGGGCATACAACTGGGCAGAGGAGCATCCATGGAAATTGGAGCACAACAAGTGTCTCCACAAAAAGGGACTTGTACCTGCTATGGGTGTTCTCAGGCAGGCCATATATGTCCAGATTGTGCCAAGAACTCCACCTGCAGACAATGCCAACCTCAGGTTTGGCAACAAGCAATTTGGAACTGGGACACTGGTTCCTACAAGTATCCACATGAGCCTGCACACAAGGTGTTACAGTTTTGGTACCCCCCCGGTCTTTTTCCTCTCCTTGTCCCCGACCGCATACCAACACGTGACCACCCGTCACCGACCACCTACCCTGGCGCATTCTCGCGCTCGTTTACGCTTGACGTCCTCGTCCTGCAACAGCCCGGCTTCGCCCCCTCCTACACTCCTCCCCGTGCAGCGTCCCTCGACACAACCGCCCTCCTGTGTCCCGGTCTGGATCTTCCCTGGATCTTCCCTGGATCTTCCCTGGATCTTCCCAGGATCTTCCCCGGATCTTCCCACCCTCCTCATCCTTTAGGGCCGCCCTCCCCCCGGATCTTCCCGCCGCACTGCCTACAGTGCCCGTCCATGCATAGCCTCCTATGCTCTCCGGCCCCCCTTGCATTGCCCTACAGTGCCCTCCTTGCACAGCCGTCCTCCTGTGCTCACCTCGGCGATCCCCATCTCAGTTGAGGCCAGATCTCTCCTCAACATCGCCTCACCGCCTCGTGTGGTGCCACGACCTTACTCCACCCTTGTGACCACTCACGTGCCATCACAACACGTCGCGCCACGTTGATTCCCATGACGCGTCCTTTCGCTCGTGAACTTCCCACGCAGGACCCTTCCTGCCTAATCGGGCGATAACCTCGCCACATTGGCTTCGGCTTCTCGGCTTGCAGAACGGCTCTTACTATATTAGGTTAGACTGCGCACGGACCACCATTTACCAGATTGGGATATACCTGCCCTAAAGCCCTTACGGCCGGGGTATATAAGTTCAAGCTCCTCTCGAACACCTCTCTCTCTAACCTTGATCTGACACCTAAAGTGTACACCTTACGGTTACTCTTGTGGTATTCATCATCCGTTCCTTGCAACATTCCCTTGCTTGACCTCTACCTCGCCCTCCCCCCTTTCCTCCTTCATTGAAGGACTCTGTCGCCGATCCTTAGAGTCTCCCTCTAGGATCCTTAAGGGTCGAGTAACTCCGTTACTCCCCCTTTTTGTCCCAACGGCTCGTCGCCGTTGGCTTGTCTCTAAGTTCTCCACCCCAGTCAGGAGAACTCGTCATCGTCGACGTCGACCTCGCCACCCCACGTCCTTACCTAGGTCAAGGTCTAACAATCTCCTCTGTCTCGGACTCTCGGTCGTCGTCTACCTTGTGGTACTCCTCATAGTACCGCTCGCCGTTCGTCGCCAGGCTCGCGTCAAGCCTGAAGGAATCCTACTGCGTTAGGATCAACAAGAGTTAGGCTCAAGGCGGCTCTACGCTTCGTGTCTACTTGTACGCCTACCGGGTGGTAGTCGTAACACAAGGCTCAACAAAATTTCCATTCTCACCCTCTCCCAACTTCACCATCTCTCCCTTCCCAATTTTCCTCGACTTCTATCAACATTCAATCTGTGCAATCTTTTATGTCTCCAGAAGCAGAGGCCTACTACAGAGATAAATTTAAAGTAGAGGCCAAACACCGAGCTGCCAAGGCTTTAAAAGGACAATGTTCATAGATGATGAGGGTCTCTGTGAACAAATAGACAATTTATCTTTCTCTCCCACTGTGCTTAGTGCTGGCATTCATACTACTACTTCGGATACTATTAGTGAGAACAGTATAGTAGATTGCACAGAGAACAATTTCCCTATTTGTACTATTTCTTCTATTCTTCTTGCCAATAAAAATTTGCATTCCAAAAGGGCAACTCCTTGGAGTGTGGCACTGGAATTAAAAAGTAGCGTGCTTGATTCCCTTGTTCGGCAAGTTAAAAATTCACCTATCTATAAATTCCTCAACAACTCTTCTATTATTGCCCAAAGATCTTCTATATTGCATTTTGGCAGAGAATTCTCCATGAAAACTGTGTTGATGAGAAAACATGGTGACCAATGGCAGAAATCTTCTGTTCAGGCACTATTGGATTCAGGGGCATCTCATACTTTCATTGACAAATCTTATGTACTATGACATGGACTAAAACAATATGCTATCACTAACCCTATTGCAGTTATTAATGCAGATGGCTCTAACAGAGCTATAGGCAAAGTTACCCATATGGTTAAATTAATCATTAGCATTAATGACCATTTCAAGATTATAGACACTTACTGTATGTCTCTTGACTTGGTTCCCATCATCTAATCCGGACATTGATTGGTTTTCTAAAACTATTTCTGTTCCTCGTTGCATGGAATACTGCTGAGTCATCAGTGGTGGATCCTACCCCCTACTTCCTCATTTATGTTCTGAGAAACCTTCTATCCAAGTTATCAAAGAAGGGTTAAAAGAAAAGGTGCCAGAAGTTTATCATGACTTCCTAAATGTGTTTTCAGAAAAAGAATCTAAACATACATATGCCTGAACGAAAACCTTGGGATCATGCCATAGATCTTAAGGAAGATTTCGTTCCCAAGAAAGGACATGTCATTCCTCTTTCTGATGTAGAAATGGACAAAGTTCGCACATTTGTGGAAAAAGAACTCAAAAAGGGATACATTCAACCATCTAAATCCCCTCAAACTGCACCTGTCTTCTTTATTCCCAAAAAGGATGGAAAGAAACATCTTGTTATGGACTATCGATATTTAAATGAAGGCACCATCAAAAATGCATATCCACTGCTTCGCATTCCCACACTCATTGATTGGCTCAAAGATGCTGACATGTTCCCTGCCTTGATCTCCGTTGGGGTTACAACAACATGAGAATCAAAGAAGGCAATGAATGGAAAGGGGCATTTGTTACTCCTATTGGAGCTTACAAACCTACTGTAATGTATTTTGGTATGACAAACTCTCCACCTACATTTCAAACTATGATGAACAACATATTTAATGATATGTACGCTGTATTGGTTATCTATATTGACAACTGTATGCTATTTACCAAAGGATGTATGCAAGCTGAACACCAGGAGATTGTGAATGAAGTTCTTTGCCAAATGGAGGAGAATGACCTTGACGTGAAACCAGAAAAGTGTTGTTTTTGAAGGACAAAGTAGACTTTTTGGGTATGGTAGTATCTAAAGAGAGAGTCGAGATGCAGGAAAAGAAGGTGTTAGGAGTTATGGACTGGCCTATTCCCACTCAACTCAAAGGACTCCAAGGATTCCTTGGACTATGCAACTATTGTCATAGATTTATTAAAGGCTTCGCAGACATCACACGACCCCTGAACAATCTTACCAAAAAAGATGTTCCTTTTCATTGGAGTCCCAAACAACAGAAAGTGTTTGATACACTTAAAAACAAATTCAAGATGGTTCCTCTTTTAGCCTATCCAAATTGGGATTAGGAGATGAGAGTCGAGACCAATGCTTCGAATATAGCAACTGGAGCAGTTCTTTCTGTTAAATCAGATGATGGACTTTGGCAACCATGCGCCTTCATTTCCCATTCTTTCAACTCCACTGAGCAGAACTATCCTATTTATGACAAAGAACTCCTCACAGTCATTTGTGCACTAGAAGAGTGGAGGCATTACCTTATCGGTAGAGAACACTTCAAGATCTGGACAGATCACAAGAATCTCAAATGTTGAAAAAAGCCACAAACTCTTTCAGGACAACAAGCACGATGGCATGCACTTTTTCAAGAGTTCAATTATGTCTTTATCTATAAACCTGGATCAAGTAATGGATGAGCGGATGCACTATCGCAAAGACCAGATCATGATGACACAGTAAAAGACCATAACGAAAACATTACTGTACTTCCCCCTCATCTCTTTATTAATAATGTACAATTATCCTCTTCTTTTATGGAATCTTTGAGGCAAGAATCATCCAAATTGGGTGTTGATGCTATTCAAGATTTCTCTTTCATGTTTGACTGTAATATTTTCAAAAACGATAAAAACAAAATATTTGTACCAGAACCTTTACATATTGAACTTCTTTCCTTATGTCATGATCACCCCATTGCAGGACATTGCAGACATGGATGCACCATTAACTTACTTACTCAACATTTCTCGTGGCCTGGAGTCACCAAAGACATTACATAAAACTTATGTAGATAGCTGCCAAGTGTGCACCCAAACCAAGGGATCCTCAAAGACACTGGCAGGAAAACTCATTCCTTTACATACACCTACTAGACCATGGGAAGATCTCTTGGTCGATTTCATTACTGGATTACCTAAATCCAACACCTACACAGCTATTTGCGTTGTTGTAGACCACTTTTCTAAAGAAGTAGTCTTCATTCCCTGTTATGACACAGTTTCTTCTTTGGACTTAGCTATCTTATTTAGAGACAATATTTGGTGTATCCACGGACTACCCTCTACTATAGTTTCAGACTGTGGACCTCAGTTCATTTTGGACTTCACACGAGAACTTTGCAAACTTCTCTCTATCTCCCAAAAGATCTCAACAGCATATGTACCACCCTCAAACTGATGGACAAACAGAGCTATTAATAGAGAACTAGAACAATATCTCTGCTCTTAGATATCCAAAAAGCAAGAGGTGTGGGCAGATTGGATCAAAATGGCACAATTCTCCCACAACAACTCTCTCACCACCTCCACCGCTTCCATTCCATTCACTATCACACATAATTATGTCCCATGTATGGGATTCAAAGGAAAAGCGACAGGTCCAGGTGCTGATTTCAGGAAAGAATTCGGCCATTCTCACAAAGAAGTAGAGCAAGCTCTCAAAGAATCTAAAGAACGAATGAAGCAGTTTGCTGACAAAAGAAGGTCAGAAGCACTGGAGTACGTTATTGGCCAACAAGTCTGGTTATCAAGCAATAAATTAAAGCTACCTTATATAGCAAAGAAACTCATACAAAAATGGATCAGCCCTTATTAGATCAAAAGGGTTCTTCCAAATGCCATAGAACTCATTCTTCCATCTTCCATCTGTATTCACCCTACAATCAACATCTCTCGCATCAAACCTTATTGAGAAACTTTACCTGGTCAACCCATCTCATGACCAGATGTGATTGAGATTGACAAAGAAGGTGAAGAACAGTTTGAAATAGATTACATCATGGGTTCATGCTTTGTAAAAAGGAAGCTACAATACTTGGTCCATTGGAAAGGTTATGATGAAACAGACAGAACATGGGAAACTTTGGACATTATTAACACTGCCCCTGATGCAGTAGCTGATTTCCACCATCTAAATCCATCTGCACCACGAAAACTCCGAGGACTATCAACTGTGGACTTTCAATCTTTATTTTCACCTTACAAAAACTATATCAAATCGAACTTTCATGTGACTTGTCTGGAATTCAAGTCTTAAAGAGGGAGTAGTGTTATAATATGTAATATTTTCAAACTTCTTACTTACCATTCACTTGTACAACATTTCACTTCATCATATTCAACACATTGCATGTGATTGTGGGAAAGATCACCTGACCACAATGATGTCATAACACATGTTATTAATTTCCACTCTTCTCTCACAATGTCATACTTCTTTTTCCCATCATCAACTTCTCCTTCTCACAACCATGTACTTTCATTTGACCACCTTTAGTAACTACCTATTACAGCACTTGGTCTGTGCACACTTCTTACCACTATATATACCTGTATATCATATCATAGCACCTCAGTCTAATCCACTTGTCATTCCTGTCCTCCTGGCATCTATGATTCAGGTTGGAAGTTCTGATTAAGGATCAAGGCTATTTCTTTTTCCATCTTGTCCCATCACCAGCTTATAGTGTTTGCTGTGTCGAAGTCCAGCTAGTGGTTGTTATTTGTAGCAACTCACAACACAGATGATGGTGATTGTGATGGGCATAGAGTGCAACGACATTGACTGAAGGGTACCTATGTGAATGCTAGGATCTGCAAGCTATAAAGGTGATGATGAACAGAAGAGGGCCTGTTTGGATCATAAGTGACGATGGTGGCAATTGGAAGGAGATTCTGGCCATGAGCAAGGGAGAAGGGGATTTCCAGCTCACAGAGGGGAGGTGATGGGTGATGATGAGAGTGATAGCAGTGATGAAGGTTGTAGAGCATGGGAGGAAGTCCTAGGACAACAAGCAGGGGTAGTGATGGTGAAGGCAATATGAGTCCGATGGGACTACTGTGAGCCCAAGCAATGCATGAAGAAGTCTGGTCTGGATCACAAGTGATGATGGTGGCGATGATACAAGTAGCTGTTGGACATGTGGAAACGATGCGGAATGGTGATAATGAGGGTGATGGTGATGGGTTGGAATTATAAGCTAGGGCGATAAGCAGGGGGACTGCAATAGTGAAGGTCATGGATGCGCATGGACAAGGACAATGGTCATGGGACTATGAGCCCAAGCAACCCAAGCTGAGAGAGGGAGAGAAATGGCTGAGATGGGATAGATGAAGTGAGATCTGCAGAAGATTGGGGAGATCAAGGATGATCCCTGTGATGGAAACAAAGGAAGTGGTAGATACTGATACTTTGAACTTGCAGTATAAGCTATCATCAAAAATCTGGATCAGCTTCTTTTTGAGGGAATTGAAGGCAGACAAGATCTTGAGGGAGAACAGGCCCAAAAAAAAATGTGGTGATAGCAGAGGTTGACGACATGGTTGTTGCTGTGGCAGATGTCAGCGTGTTCTTCTCGACAACTCTGGACAAACCCCCTTGTGGTGGGCTCCAGTTGTAAAGTTAATAGTTAATATCAGGGGTGCAAGGGGATAGTCATTCCAAGGGGTCCTAGAGACAGGTTGTCAGTATGAAAGGTTAGCAGGTGATTGACCACAGCACTGACAACAAATATTGCTAAAAAAGGAGAGAGCATGAGCAAAAACAAGGCAGATAGAAAAACCCAGTCAAGAATGAGGACTGGATACAAAATAAATGGCGTAGGACAAGGGCTGGAATGGATACAAATGGCGTAGGACAAGGGCCTGATACGATATAAATGAGAGACAATGGTGAGAGTTCAACTGGGGGAAGAAAACTGCATTTCAAGTCAAAATACAAGGTTTTTATAGTCCAGGTTATGACCCAGACTCATTGTAACTAAGGGGATAAGTATGAGAAGTTGGGAAAGTGTTATAATTGAGGAGACCCCTAACCAATTTCCTCCTTCGCCTCCTCCTCCTCATCTTGTGACTCCAATCCCTTCATTGCTCACCCCTCCATCCCACCTTGACCATCCCGGCTCTGCCCTATTCTCTGAACTCTTCCACAATATCCGGGACTACCAGATCCCCACCTCCACTTGGGCCGACCTGTTAGATGAATCCCTCTTCGAGCGATGAGGCTATCCTCCACCACCTCTGGCTATCTCCTCCCCAAAACCCTGCCTCTTGGCTTTCTTCTTTCATCCCCTGACTCTTACTTACTTTCTATGACTCACATAGACACTGCCTCCTTATAGTCTTCTCTCATAGGCTATACATTTCCCCCTTATATCCTGACTGTTTACATACTTCACATGCTACATGATGCAATGCATCCATTTCCTTATTTATCTTTAGGGCTCCAATACCTGCCCTAAAGTACCTAGTATATATATTGAAATGCTGCCTGTACCTATCTCTTCCCTTAACCTTGATATACACTTATTTATGTTGTCATCCTGTTCCTTGAGATCCTCTCCCTCATGCCTCGCCTCACCTCAGCCTCATCCTTCCCTCTACCAACTCTGGGCCAGTCCCAGTACTGCTGACTTATGTCAGGCCATTCACTCTTAACTCCATTTGAAGGTGTCCAAGAGTAGGAACAAGACAACATGTTCACAAACATGTACCATTGTTACACCAGTCATAACAGAAAGTATTGCTTCGAACATAAAAAAAGTCAATTAAACTAAAAGAAAGGGTCTGACTATGAAAAGCTAAAACTAAGGCAGTCTGAAATAGGAAATTCATGCAGATGAATGGAAAGATGGGTGGATTAGGACAGATAGGGGGAATGTGACCCTAAAAAATATGTGCACCTTACAGCGTCCACCAAACACTTATGGGTAAGGCTCATGCCATGTGCTCATATGTGCAGGTCCTGGTGAATCTGAAATGGTCCAAAGCACTAATGCTTCAGGCAACACCAAACTACTAAGAAGTCATAAAAGGATGAAAAAAATGAGTCCTAAGGTCTTCTGAGTCCTGCTTTGAATGGGACATCCAAAGAGACTAGACTGGGGATTCCAGCCATAGTCCTCTGGGTTTATATATTCATATGTATGTGTGTACATGTTGTAACTACATCTATGATGTAGGGCATAGGGTAACAGTAATTAAATACATGAGACATGGCCATGCTGGAATGGAAGAGCAGTGATTAATAACATGTGTTGATAGTGAGAGTGTAATGGAAGCATGACAGAGATGAATGTGAGAAATAATATAACCATATTAGGAAAGGATCTCAGATCTGATTGGGAAGAGTGAAAAGAAACAAAGTGCATCCATTGTCTCAGAGTCCATAAGGCTTTAGAGAAAGTGTAAGTGTAACTGGTGAGCACACATGAGTATCACATAATCCAATAAGATAAAGAAAAAGAATAAGAGATTACAACCATAACAGAATTGCTGGGATGAGTTTTTGCTGACTGCTTGTTACCTTACCAATTGTACTCCCATCAAGTCTCAGGCAGGCCGGACCCCCTATGAATGTTGGTATGGTCATCCTCCTGACCTGTCCCATCTGCACAAGATTGGTTGCCATCCTTTCATCCTTGTCCAGAAATCATTACAATGCTAAGGTCTTCAACCACTCTGTCAAATGTGTTTTCATTGGGTATTCTCTGGATTCCAAAGCTTACCACTGCTACCACTGCATGTCCAATATCCATCCCTTCCCTCTTCTCATCTCTCCTTCCCTCATTTGCTTCCAAACCTGCTTCTCCTGTCCCTCCTGCCTCTGCCCCTGTCTCCTCTTGTCACTCTGGCCATGTCACCCATCCCACTGAGAAGCATGCTGCTGCCATCAGTGTGCCATATGTCCCTAGGATCCAGCAAGCTGTTTTCATTGCCCTGGCTATTGTGTCAACTAAGCCTGCCTCTAGCCACTCTTTTGACTCCTCCCATGACCCTTCTGTGTCCGACCTAGCTGACAATTGGTTTGTTGGGGCTGTCAACAGCACCTCACCAGCTGACCCTGTGATGTACCAGGAGGCCATGTCATCTCCCCATGCCACTGAGTGGACCTGTGCTCTGCAGGAGGTGTTTGCATCCCTCAAGGACCCTGGCGTCTACCATCTCATCCCCCATTCATCTGTTACATCCAGTCGTTACATTATATGTGGTCAGGCAATTTGTAAAATTAAACACAATGAGCATGGGAACCCCTCACACTTCAAGGGTTGCTACATCTGCCAGGGCTACACTGTGGTCTATGGACAGGACTACACTAAGACCACCTCTTCTACTGCACACATGGAGTCCTTCCATGTCTTAGCTCATCTCGGTGCTGTGTTGAACTGGGAGATTGAGCAGCTCAACATCAAAATGGCCTTCCTCAATGGCATCTTAGATTCCAATGAGGTCTGTTACCTGAAGCAATCTGATGGCTTCATCAAGCCAGGCTTCAAAGATCATGTTTGGGAGTTGCAATGTGGTCTCTATGGCATGAAACAGGGGGGTTGCATGTGGAACAAGATGCTCCATGCTCAGCTCATTGATTGGCACTTCATGCCACTGGAATGTGAATATTGTTACAGTTTTGGTGCACCCCCAGTCTTTTTCTCTTCCCACAACCTCATGCCCATCATGTGACCACTCCTGTCACTGGACAACCCACCCCTGGTGCATCATAGTGCTCATTTACACTCAATATGACACGTTCTGCAACAGCCCAGCATCGCTCTCCTTCACACTGCCCTCCCTCAGTGCCTCTCACATAGCTGCCCTCCTGTGCCCTGATCCTGGATCTTTCCTGGATCCTCCCTGGAATATCCCCTCGTTGATCTTCCCACCATCTCCCTTGGTGTCTCTTTGCACAGCTGTCCTCCTGTGCTCCCCCTTGGCAATCACCATCTCAGTTGAGGCCAGATCTCTTCTCAACATTGCCACCACCTCACGTTGTACCTCCACCTCAGTTCATTCATGTGATCACTCATGTGCCATCACAACATGTCGTGCCACAATGATTCCCATGATGCGTCCCTGTGATCATGACCCTTCCATGGCAGACCCCTCCTGCCATTCCTGTTTTTATCCCTACTATACAGACACTGGGTTTCCTTTTACAGATATGGCTCTTACCATATTTAGGTTAGACTGCACATGGACCACCTTACCCAGATAGGATATACCTGCCCTAAAGCCCTTATGGCTGGGGTATATAAGTTAAAGCTTTGCTCTAACACCTCTCTCTCTCTAACCTTGATCTGACACCTAAAGTGTACACCTTATGGTTACTCTTGTGGTATTCATCATCTGTTTCCTGCAACTCTCCCCTTGCTTGACCTCTACCTTGCCCTCCTTTCTTTCCTCCTTCGTTGAAGGACTCCGCCACCATTGTCAAGAACCCTCTGACCACATCAGTGGTCATCTATGTAGGTCACCAGGCCAACAACTTTCTTGTCATTGACTCCTCATCTAGGAACTTTGTTCCTACCCCCATTCCCCTCAATGTCCCATTGATGTTGGCTCATCTCCCAGTTCTCTACACCAGTCTGGAGAACCAGACCCCTTTGCTGTCAACCTTGCTATCCAAGACTCTTGCCTAGGTCAAGGTCTTCCAACCTTATCCATCTTGGACTCTTGGTTGTCACCTACCTTGGGATACTCTTTCTAGTATCCCTAGTTATTCATCACCAGGCATTCTGACAAGCATGAAGGCATCTTACAAGTTAGGATCAACAAGAGTTAGGCTCAAGGCAGTTCTATGCTTCATGTCTACATACTTGTACAACTACCCCTGATCGTAGTCATGACAAATATTGTGTCTACTACTGTCAAGATGACACAGGGATTGTCATCCTTGCCATACATGTTGATGATTTTTTTATGCTTGGTGACTCCCCCTTGGCACTTTCCAGCTTCAAGTCACAGCTCCAGACTTGCTGGCATATCTCCAACAGTGGGCCCACTCACTTCCACATTGGTTTGTCTCTATGTCTCACACCCCCTATTGTAAATTGGTTGGTTTGCTTATATATTTCATGATTTGCACTCACTGTTATGGTTGAGGAGACCCCATACCCATTTCTTTCTTCTTCTCCTCCTCCTCCTTGTCTCCCAACTCCTATCCCTTCATTGGTTATGCCCCTCTTCCATCTCAACAACCCCAACTCCTCTCTCTTTGCCAAGATCTTCACAGATCTCTGAGAATACCAAATCCCCACTTTCACCTGGGCCAACCTCTTAGATGAGTCTCTCTTTGAGAGATAGGGCTATACCTCATCGCATCCAGGTACTCCCACCACCATCACCTCCAGGACTCTCCATTTCATTTCCTTCATGACTCTCGCTTACTCTTCTTGACTCACATAGACACTGCTCTCCTACATAGCCTTCTCTCACAGGTTATGAGTTTCCCCTTCCATCCCTTACAATTACCTCATGTGCTACATGACACAATGCATTCTTTCCTTATTTATCTTTAAGGCTCTGATCCCTGCCCAAAGTACCTACTATATACATATATTGGAGTGCTGCCTGTACCTACTTCTTCTCTTAACCTTGATATACTTGCACCATGTCCCTACAAGACAGAACATCACTGATGCTTTCATGAAATCACTCCCATGTGACCTCTTCATATAGCACCATCTTCATATGGGTCTCCAGGACTTCATGTGAGGAGGAGTTGTACAACAAAAGGAGTAATTCTTTTCATTATTTTTCCCCTTCTTTCATTTACTTATTTCTTTATGATTCATGTGTTGAGGAGGAGTGTTGGAGTACACAATGCGTGACCACTCAAATACCAAACCTTGTGCCATCTACATATATATATTCATACTGTTACGGACTTACTCCCTCATCTGTTCTCTCACACAGTTGAGAGTAAGCCCTATTATTCACTATTTGATACTGCTGTACTTACAACTGGGACAGTTGACATCCATCTAGATACTGAATACCATCCATCCTCTCACACAGTTGAGGTTGATGTCTGTCTAGCTTTAATAGCAATGGCAGATGAAATAATGCAATGAGAAACACTATCATCAATGTGCCCATTAACAGACTGACCATCAAGTCACATGAGGGCAGAGAATGTCAATGAGATTCTAGTGTCCAGCATAAAAATGATCAGACTCTTAGATGAAACAATAGTGAAACAATAGCACAAGATCACTGATGCCCTTATGACAGTACCAAATGTGGAAAGAGGATGTAAATATAAATAAACATAAATGTAAAAATGAACATTCACCTGCCAAATGTGAATCATAAGTGGTCCCCATAGACTCTTTACTACTGTATTGGGAATAAAGTGGCTAATGTTGACATCTATTATTGACATCCATTTGGCTACATCTGAATCTGCACAAGCAAGGTCATGGGTTGTCATGATTACAACTGGGTATAATTGTACAAGTGGACACAAAGTGTAGTCTGCCTTGAATTATGTAACTCTTGTTGGTTCTAACACATAGGATTCCTCAGGCTTAATGGAATGCCTGGCAACAAGTGAGGAAACCTCCTTGGGGGGAGATCCCTAGGACAACTAGGATGACGACCCTGAGGTAGACAAGGTCAGATGACCTGACCTAGGCAAAAGCTTGGGATAGTGGAGTTGACAACAGCAAGATCTAGCTCTTTGTGGGGTAGAGAATCCTAGAGATAAGCCAACGTCAGTGAGATGTTGGAGAGTGACTGGCAGCAGGAAGAGGTCTTCCTGTACTGGACAACAACAAGGGTCATTGTTAGAAATGACCTAGATGAACCACAGATGTGGTGGTTCAGAAGGTCTTGACAATGACAAAGGAGTCCTTTAGTGAAGGAGGAAGGAGGGGAGGGTGAGGTAGAGATCAAGCAAGAGGGGATTGCAGAAAACAGATGATGAATACCACAAGAGTATACCATAAGGTAGTACACTTTAGGTGTCAGATCAAGGTTAGAGAAAGAGAGGTGTTTGTTACGGTTCTGGAGGAGACCCCTCATCAATTTCCTTCTACGTCTCCTCCTCCTCGCATACCGACTCCAATCCCTTCATCGGTCACTCCCCCCTCCCATCTGGACCATCCTGGAACCTCCCTCTTCTCCTCCCTATTCTCCGACTTAAGGGACTACGACATTCCTACTTCCACGTGGGCCGACCTGCTGGACGAGTCTCTCTTCGAGACTTAGACCATCGGACGGACATCTCCGGTACACTCTCCCCCCACTGCCTCTGCAGTGCTCTCCCATCATCGCCTTCGGCTATTTCCCCTTTACTCTGCCTTCGGATATTTCCTTCCTTCATCGCCTTCGGCGATCTCCTTATTCCCTGATTCGTTATGACTCCCTTTAACAGACACTGCCTCCTCACAGCCTCTCTTACGGCTGTTCGTATTCCCTTACTTCACGGTCTGTTTATCTCACATGATACGCGACGCGACGCGTCATTACTTTATTTATACTTCGGACTCCGATACCGGCCCTAAACGTCCTCAGTATATATATTAGGGCGCCGCCTGTATCCTCCTTCTTCTCTAACCTTAATCTACACTATTTCGTGTGGACTTACGTTCCTCGAGATCCCCTCCCTCGTGCCTCGCCTCACCTCTATCTCATCCTCAACTCTTCCAACTCCTGGCCAGTCCAGTGTAGGAACGAGGTCAAGACTCAACTCCGTTCTTAGACGGTCGGAGTCTTCGTACACACGAACGTGTACCATTGTTACAGGTCGTAACAGTGTTAGAGCAAAGCTTTAACTTATATACCCCAGCCATAAGGGCTTTAGGGCAGGTATATCCCAATCTGGTAATGTGGTCTGTATGCAGTCTAACCTTGATATGGTAAGAGTCCAATCCATAAAGAGAAACCTGGCATCTACATATGTAGCAAGGATGAAGACAGGAATGGCAGGTGGACACTGCTGTGGGAGGATCATGAGCATAGAGATGTGTTATGGGAATTATTGTGGAGCAATGTGTTGTGATGGCACATGAGTGATCACAGGGATGAACTGAGGTCAGGGTGCGACACTATTATGGTTGAGGAGGTCCTTTACTCATTTTCTTCTTCACTTCCTCCTTGTCATTTCCCAACTCTAATCCCTTCATCAATTACTCCCCCATCCCACCTCAACCACCCCAGCTCTTCTCTCTTTGCTGAGATCTTCCACAATCTCTGAGATTACCAGATCCCTGCCTCCACCTGGGCTGACCTACTAGATGAGTCCCTATTTGAGGGATAAGGCTATGCCTTATTGCCTTTGGGTACTCTCTTCCTCACTGCCTCTGGGACTATCCATTTCATGTTTCCTCTGACTCTTACTTATGATCCTCTGATTCACATAGACACTGCCCTTCTATATAGCCCTCTCTCATGAGCTATGTGTTTCCCCTTCCATCCATTTTGTTTATATCACATGCTACATGATGCAATGCATCCCTTCCCTTATTTATCTTTAGGGCTCCGATACCTACCCTTAAGTACTTACTATATATATTGGAGCACTGCCTGTACCTATCTCTTCCTCTAACCTTGATATACACTATTTCGTGTTGTCAACCCATTTCTTGAGATCTCCTCCCTCATGCCTTGCCTCCCCTCAGCTTCATCCTCCTCTCTACCAACTCTGGGCCAGTCCCAGTACTGTTGACTTCAGTCAAGCTGTTCACTCTTAACTCCTTTGGAGTCGCCCTAGAGTAGGAACGAGATGACACATTCACAAATGTGTACCATTAATACATGGGTTGTAACAAAATATCAAGATTATACCTTCACCGGTGCTATCAAGCCTGAATCCCCTGGAAACTACCCAGTGGTAGTCTAGAACCCAAGCAAGATGTGGTCCATACACCTAGACTCTCTACTCTACTGAGATAGAAAAGCCTCTTCTGACGAAGAGCAATGCATCTCCCCACCACAACCCAATCCCCCATCTCATGTCTTCTCTCCTATTTCCCACTCCAACTCTCCTCAATCCTCTAGAAGGATTAGTTCTCAGCCAAGAACCAGAGCCTTCACTCCACCACCTCATCACCACACCCCATCCCCTGCTCTTTCTAGAGCCTCCTTTACCAGGCATCACCAATCAGAGATTCAGGTTGACGCCCCTATCCAACCTTTCATCTCTGAAGAACCCAAAGAGGACTCCAACAATGATGGACAAGACTACTGAGACTTTGTCAGAAGAACAGACCTTCTTCCTGACCTACCAGGTCCACCCGACAATGACCCAGAACCAGGAGACAAAGATGATGACATGCCCAGAGTTAAAGCTGCCTTACCAAAGGAGTTCTCCAGAGAATCTGGTGATGCAAACAGATGGCTCATGGCTATGGAGGGCTACTTCTTCCTCAATAATATGCTCGGAGACCTTGTGAAGAGTTATATCTTCCTCAATCACATGCAAAAGGGCAGAGGAAAGGCCTTCACAGAAGCATGGCTTGCCAAGATTAAAGATGGAAGGATTCTCCATGGGAAACCCCACTTTGCCATAATCAAGAATGCATTCACCAACACCTTCACCCCTTATGACACTGCTGCCCAAGCACAAGTTGAACTCTCTTCACTCATACAGGATACCAGAGATCCCTGAGGATTCAAGATTTTGTGAGTCACTGTATGTCTCCAGCTTTTCTCTCCTCTCAGTCAGATCCAAGATCACTGATCTCAATGCCCTACTGGAATGGTATCTGCAAGGAGTTGACCTGCAGATCACTACCCAGCTCACCATGTCAGGAACCCTCCAAACCACCACCTCCATGGAAGATATCTACAAGAAGTTGTCCAAGATTGAAGGCAACTTCAAATGAATCCAGAAGGGAGCCAAAACCAGCTTACAGAGGCCATGGTCATGCTCACAATCCCAATGCTATGGATGTTGATAAAATCACCATCAGTCCTATGGACCACTACTGATGCATTAGGAAGCATTTGTGCTTCATCTGCAAGAAGAAAGGATATTCTACTAGGAATCATCTGGATTATGAGAAGAGTGGTGGCCCAATTAACACCAAGACCAGAGTTGTGGAAATCCAACCCTCCATTGGGAGACCATCCTCTGCCACCACGGACCCATTGGACGAATTCATTAAGGATCTTTCACATGGGCAAAGTAGGGATGAAATTTTGAGGACACCAAGGTCCTCATTTGATCCATTCCTTGATGAAGAAGGAGTTCCTATTGAGGGACTAGAAGCTGCTATGTGGGATGATGAATATGTCCATGTCCTTGAAATCCAAGAGGATCCTGCTACCACATCTTCAGCCAGTACCCACTCCGATGGAGGAGATGTGAGGAAGGCACCACTTGGTGCCAAGAGCTCCCCTGCACTGGCACATTTTTAGGAGAAAGGGCTGAATCAACATCAGCACCTTCTATAACAATTGCTCCTGTATTTGTTTCTGGATTGAGATTAAATTCTATTCGTATTCCCCTCTTGATCTGGAAACAGGATGGCAAAATCGTTGGCATGCATGGGCTTTTGGATTTGGGAGCTATGGGCTGCTTCATAAACAGAGAAGCGGTCATATGTCTGGGCCTACCTGTCACCAGACTTCACCAGCCTATCAAGGCATGGAATGTGGATGGTACTGAAAACTGGTCAGGTATCATAAAGTTCAAGACTATGGTTGTCTTGGACTATGGAGGAATAAAGGAACAGCAGGATCTTTACATCCTCAAAATCCCTTGGTTCTGGTTGATCAATCCAGATGTTCACTGGACGGAGGGGCATGTAATGATCATGCCATCCCAATATCGAGACACTGCAGGCACCAACCCTGAGGTCTTGAAACAGCAGTACCTCATGAGGTACTTGGGTAGTGATGATGAAGAACAGATAGAGTGAGAACTTACAGAAGGGTTCAAAAAGTGGACACCAGTCCAGTGCACTAGGTTTTTTGGTGCCCATGGAGATATACTGGAGTTCATACTGAGACGAACTATGCTATCCACAGCAATAGCACAACAAGACAAAGTGACCACCACAATCCCTGAGGCCTTTTGGGATTATGAGGATGTCTTTAACAAGAAAGACATGAAATTTCCTCTGTCCAGACTATATAGCCACACCATCGAGTTAAAAGACTTCTTTGTACCACAGCATGCAAAGGCCTACCTGTTGAATCCTGCAGAACAACAAGCTTGCAAGGAGTTTGTTGAAGAACACCTAAAGAGCAGAAAGATTACTCTGTCAAGGTCTCCCCAGGCATCTCCCTTCTTCTTCGTCCAGAAGACGGATGGCAAGCTTTGTCCTTGCGAAGACTACTGATACCTGAACCAACACACAATCAAAAATGCCTATTTCCTACCCCTGATATCTGACCTAGTGGACAAACTCAAAGGATCTACCATGTTCACCAAGTGCGATGTCAGATGGGGCTATAACAATGTGTTGATCAAACCTGAAGATCAGTGGAAGGCAGCCTTCCTTATCCCAGTGGGACTTTTTGAATCTGCTGTAAAACTGCTATAAAGCCTCCTGGGAGGAAGTTCCTCCAGTTGGGTTAGTAGCAAAAGAAAGTATATAAGAAGGGGATGAATAGTTCGACCCTAAAGGGGTTTGAAGAAGAGCGGCAACAAAGAAAAGGATAATGCTGTGGCTTACTAGACCCAATGTTAGAGATTCCGGATGTATTCCAGAAATAAATGTAGTATCAGATTGATTGGATCAGTGGTGGAGGCATTCGGGGTGCGGCATTAATGGTGTAAATGTGTTGAGAACTCAGAACAAGCACTTTAGAAGAACAGCACTGAGGATCAGGAAAGATGGATTATAAGTCCTAAGTAAGACACTTTATAGTCCAGAGTTACCCGGGCATAAGCATTAATATAACTAAAAAGAGGATACATAAAAGAATAGAAGGTAAACACGAAAGTATACATTGTGGGGAGGGAAACCTGAGTGCAGAACCAAGATATAATGCCAAAAGCAGGTATGAAAGCTATAAAAGGGGTGTGGACCATTCAAGATGGAGTCTGAAGTAAGTATCAAGATGAAGTGGAAGTTCTGAATGTCAGAGGAGCACCAGACCATAGCAAGAGACTCCTGTGTGCACTCAGGTAATGTAGGATCTCTACATCCACAGGGGACTTTGCTGCTGACTGTCCTGAGTCAGCCACACGCACTCATACTCATGGGAGAGTCACATCTGAGTCTGAAACTCGTAGCAAACCTATGCCAACCCTTCGCCCAGCTTGTGTTCTTCTGTCATGTCAACCCTTTCCTGTTACAGTTATGGAGGAGACCCCTTATCAATTTCCTTCTACGTCTCCTCCTCCTCGCCCACCGACTCCAATCCCCTTGTCGGTCACCCCTTCCTCTCATCTCGACCATCCTGGAACCTCCCTCTTCTCCTCCCTCTTCTCCGACTTAAGGGACTACGACATCCCTTCCTCCACGTGGGCCGATCTACTGGATGAGTCTCTCTTCGAGGCCTGACTCATCGGACGGACATCTCCGGATACACCGCCTTTCCTCACTGCCTTTTGGCGGTTCCCTTCTTTCACTGCCTTCAGCAGCTCCCTCTCTTCATTGCCTTTGGCAATCTCCTTTTCTCCTGATGACTCTTCATTACTTAGTATGACTCGTCCACAGACACTGCCTCCCCATAGCCTCTCTCGTGGCTATTCATATCCCCCTTACTCCATGGTTTGTTTATCTCACGTGCCTCGCGACGCAACATGTCTATTTCCTTATTTATACTTCGGACTCCAATACCGGCCCTAAACGTCCTCAGTATATATATTAGGGCGCCGCCTGTATCCTTCTCTTCTCTAACCTTAATCTACACTATTTCGTGTGGACTTCTGTTCCTCGAGATCACCTCCCTCGTGCCTCGCCTCACCGCTGCTCCATCCTCTACTCTTCCAACTCCTGGCCAGTCCAGGTACTGCTAGCCTTCGCTAGGCCGTTCACTCTAAACTCCTATACGGAGTCGTCCCAGAGTAGGAACGAGGTCTCGACTTAATTCCTTGTCGGAAAGGCCAAGTCAACGACACATGAACGTGTACCATTGTTACGGGTCGTAACATTTCCTCACTTCGCAATGTCAACCAGCTTCACTTCCATGTTTTCCCTTGCCAACTCCTCAGGTGTGGAAGACGATGCCAAGCGACATGTGGAAGAGATGGTTGTGAATATGGCAAAAATGCTGCATGATCACATAATGTGTGTCCTGGACAACAAGGAGGAGTTGCGGGAGGAGCAGGATGACTGGATGGTCTTTTGGAATTGTGACAAGGTATGTCCGAATGGCCAACTCGATGAGGATGACCTCTGATCACACGGATCGTCAGCTTCTGATGCAGGAAGTGTTGAATTGGCTGTGGGCACTGGGCCTCAAGCCCCAGATCTCCAAGGAAACTGTTGAGCTCGCCATGCAGGTGGATGCGTTGCATATGAAGTGGATGGAGGAGTCAAAGGCACACAAGGTTGAAGTGATGCGCATGGAGAGTGAGAGGAAGAGGCAGGAGCAGGCTTTGACCGACCAGGGAGCTTCACAAGCATCTTCCAGATTCTGCCAAGTGCTGACACCCCCCTCCACCACTGGTTCCATATGCTCAAGAGCATCAGCGGGGACTCTGTTGGGGGCATTGATGGAGGTCATCTTGCCCTCAAGGCGGAAGGTGAGTAGTCTCGGCCAGATCAAATGTGTGTACTAACTGTTACGACTGGTAACAATGGTATACGTTCGTGTAACGTCAACTTGGCTTCTCCCGATGGAGTTAAGTCGAGACCTCGTTCCTACACTTGGGCACCTCCGTATAGGAGTTAAGTGTGAATGGCCTAGCGGTTGCTAGCAGTACCTGGACTGGCCAGGAGTTGGAAGAGTAGAGGATGAGGCAGAGGGGAGGCAAGGCACGAGGGAGGGGATCTTGAGGAACAGAAGTCCACATGAAATAGTGTAGATTAAGGTTAAGGAAAGAAAGGCATACAGGCGGTGCCCTAATATATATAGTGAGGACTCTAGGGCAGGTATCGGAGTCCGAAGTATATATAAGGTAAGAGACGCGTCACGTTGTGAGGCACGTGAGATAAATGGTCAGGATATAAGAGGGGAAATGAATAGCCACGAGAGAGGCTATGAGGAGGCAGTGTCTGGACGAGTCATAATGATAAGTAATGAGTCAGAGAAGAAAGGAAACTGCCAAAGGCAGTGATAAGGGTTCAGAGACGAAAGGGGATTGCCGAAGGCAGTGACAGAAAAGGAACCACCGAAGGCGGTGGGGAAGTGGAAGATCCAGAGATGTCCGCCCAATGGTCTAGGCCTTGAAGAGAGACTCATCCAAGAGGTCGGCCCATGTGGAGGTAGGGATGTCATAGTCCCTTAGGTCAGAGAAGAGGGAGGAGAATAAGGAGGCCCCGGGATGGTCGAGATGGAGAGGTGGGGTAACCAACAAGGGGATTGGAGTCGGTGGATGAGGAGGAGGAGACGTAGAAGGAAATTGGTTAGGGGTCTCCTCCATAACCATAACAGAGTAGGAGCAAGACACAGTTCTACACAAACATGTACCATTGTTACTGGGCATAACAGGTAGATTCCAAGTCAGATCTTATCAGTGAGATTACTAAGCAAATCACTAAAGTGAGGCTTGCACTCACCGCACAACCATCAAGTTACCCCATTCAACTATCCAAGGCAACTATTCCCTCTTGGATGTCTTTGCAGATATCTGGGTGGTATATGTGACATGTTCTTGAAAAATACCCAAGTAACCAATCATGACTATTCCTCAGAAGATTCACAAAGTGTCAGATCATTCTTGAAACTGGCAACTACACTATAGTCATCCTACAACTCATGCACATCTCTCAAAAACCCAACTGGGAACTTGTTCACCAGCTTACACCACTCCCAAATCTCCCAATCCATTTCCAAGCCTAGTAGTGAGAGTGACTATGTGAGTATTTTGCTTGATTGTTTTATCAATTCCAACTAATCTTTTCCTACAGGACTCCTACTTCAATACTTCAACTGCTTCAGTACACCATTATCACAAGTGCACTCCTTTCAGGATGGACCAACATTCTGGTAATCTTCATGGTAGCATAAGTAATCCATTGACATGCATATATGCTTCTTGCTAATACTGGTGGTTTACAATAGGATAGCAATGGTTCATCTGTCTCACCAGGGTCTTTAAGTTTCCTCTCTCTCAAGTCTGAGGAAATACACCAGCAAATCAAACTGGCAAATTCAATAAAACTGATCAGGGAGTTGCACAAAAGAGTTGTGCAGCTTGAAAGTAATGAGATTGGGTGGAAGGTTCAGGTGCAAGTATTAGAGGCAAAGCTTGATATGTCAACATAAGTGAAAATCAATTTATTCTTGTGATTCTTGCCAACAAATATAATATTCAGTGCAATGTACAACTCTCACTTGAGTGCATCAACAGCTCAAATGTAGACATAAAAGGCAACTCAGGGACATCACAGAAGGCCCAACCATCTTTGCATGATCTACTTTCAGACTTGCACAAGCAAAACTTGGAGATCCCACTGTATTGTTGCCCTGGAAAGGGGACATTCTACTGGACAAGAGACAAGTGGCATAAAGAATACCAAAATGGCCAAGGCAACCTTAGCACCTCATGTCAACCAAACGAACTAGTCCCTCTTTAGGACTATCAAGGAACTGGGAAAGGATTGACACCTTTCATCATTGGGACTGATGGATACATTGTGGATAGTGCCAGACAAGCACAGATGCAGGATCACATGCAGTCACTTTGGCAGATGCTTGCTTTGTTTGAACCTGCACCTACTAGCTGGTCGAAGGCAACCTCACTCATAACAGAATTTGTCACACTCTCAGTGTGCCTTGAATATGAAGGATTCCAACTCTGCAATAGGAATTGGAAGGCTAACACATTCACAACAAGACACTATCCTAACTGGAAGGGAAATTCACACCTAGCTGCAAAGAGCAAGATCAAACAAGAGGACTTGGAGATGGTCAGCATGACTCAGAAAGCAGTCAAGATGATGGACAATGAGCCAACAGTGTTGACTTCAAAGTGGCCTCATGTTAGTGCTTTGAACATGAATAACTCCCCTTCCAGTTCCTCTTTTGCAGTACATCATTCAAAGAAGAAGAAAGACCAGCATATTGTTACCAGTGGTCTCATTACTACAGAAGACAATGTGTCATTCACCTTTGGACACATTGATGAATAGGAGTCCCAAGGTGGATTGATCAATATGCCAATTATTCATGAACTTGAGCCTACTCTATCTACCCCTGGGCCTGTTGTGGTATCTTTCCAATGGGACAATTTTGCAACAACAAGTGTCAACCTATCTGATGAGAAGCCCACCCCCAGCTGAAACTCCATTACCATGAGTGTTTTTTTTTCAACTTGGAAGTAAATTCAACTAATGGATGTCTAGATTGTTGACCCATTGACTCAATGGGTTAAAGGACATGATAGTCCCATAGATCTCTCTTCTGCAGCAAGTGTGTCATCTCCCACTGCTGAACTTGCTCAGCAATTCTCAAATGCTCATGTTACTGATCCCAAAGAAGTTGTTGTGTCTCCTACCCCAGCTGAGAAAATGGCCATTTTCCATAAGATGTTGAAGTCTTTCCAAAGCAATCTACCATTGTATCCACTACCAAGAAGAAGACAAAATGAAACCCTGGGGGACATGTCCATCACATAGCAAAGTATGTCAACATTGCAATTGGCCCTACTCAATATCTCTACAGCTTCGACTGGCTCAAACTTATTTTTAGGAATATATGTTACATGGAGTACATGGAGGAGAATTCCAGAAAAATGAGCAATCAGTTTGAGATGCATTGGAGGCTATCCAATGAGGAGAAGAAAGTTTATGTAGACAAATTCAGAGCCTTTAAGATGAAAACTCAGGCTAAAGGCAAAGGAAAGGCTGTCAACATGTCCCCTGGTGATGAAGTGATTCTCAGAGATGATGTTGAGCATGTGGGTGAGATTACTGCCTCTTTTTGACCATTTTGCCCCTAGGCCATTGTTTTTTACTTGTACTTTTATGATTCACCACTGCTCTGCCCCACCAAGTTCTGCCATCTATTTTTCTCTGCCATCACATGTTGTTACTGTAGTCACACCATCACAATGTACAGTCATAGCACCAATTGCTACTAGTACATCACTGTAGCTGTCCAAAATATAGATTTCTACAATGATCCAAATGCCTTATCCTGCATACAAGGATCTCCAAAGGTGTTATTTTGCATACAAGGTTTAACAAACAGGCTACATTACAAACACACCACTACACAAATGTGGTTGATCAGGACAAGTCCCTACAAAGTTTTGTAGGTGTTTGCAGGATCCTGTTGTAGGCTTTGACTGGGCCTGAATGGCCTTCAAAGCTTGTCTTGGATGCCTTAATGAGATGTGACCATGAGGAAGGAATTTCAAGGCACAATAGCTTCCCATGGTTATGTCATGTAAACTATCCAGTGTGAAAATACTGTGCAATCAGAGGTAGCATTATAGAGACCTTGTAATGGAAGAGAAATATATCGAGATACATCATGTACTATGCCATTAGAGTGGTAATCAACCAATGTTGATTATATGGTGGTCAGGTATATATGTACAACTCGAGATACATAGGATCCGATGCCCGGAGTCAGATCTGGCACACATAGAGCCACAATGACCATATGTATGTTCACATATCAGCTCCCCAGAAGACAATAGGTAATGCAAAGATCCCTGTATATTGGCAACAAAGATGATGGTCTGGCATGTGTTAAAATCCTGAAAGTTGATGTGGATGCGGTCCTCATGTTCACGAGTTGGATAGGGAAACGCCACTGCATCCGAGTTGGTTGGCGAGCCCTAGAATCAGTAACATCCCTTCATAAGAAGTCCCGCCGCCTCTTGATACCTTGCTTGCTCAGGCTTCGACTTGGGTAGCAACGACATTCACAAGGTGTCCTCCCCCGATAAGGCCTCGATTTACACAGTGTTGCAGTTGATGCTATGACGGAACTACTAATGCATGATATAGGACCCGACTTCCTTTCGGGAAATGGACCCGTAGAGCTTGCTAGAACTCTCATCGGTGCTGACTGGGATCTCTCGCTGAAAAACCCGGCTGGCGAAACAGTCATCCACGTCGTGGAGACTCACTCCCCGGGAAAGCACAAGAAAGGCGACAAATCAACAATAGAACGCACTATTGGACGTTCTCGCTATAAAGTTCGTGAGTAAATCGGATGAGTCCAATTCATAAAACTCGGTGACGTGCTTCAGCCTTCGAGGAACCCTCCATGGAGGAGTTGAAAGCATTTACCGATGCTCTCACATCCCGTCTGAACAAGCATGCCATGGTGTGCGAGACTCCGAATTCATCGCTAAGCATCAAGCGGGGGTATCCAGACAAAAGTTTCGTTGTCAACATGACGGACATGTGCAAGCCTCCGGTATGCCTAGACATGCCACAGCATCTGTGTATGACGAAGTCGTTGAAGTAGGATAATCCCTTTTGACAACGCACGTACCCGTCGGTCGTCATTGTTCGGAGGTAAATAATGCCGGTTGAGACCAATTGAGTCACCAAAGTCTACAACCTACTGTGCAGTGTCGGGAAAATATCCAGCAATGAGCGCTTGAGCTTCGTTCCGTTGAAAAGGAGATAAGTTGCTCATCGTTATGAGGGGTTTGTTGTGCACTGAGCCCGAGCAGAGCCAAGGCCAAAATGGATTTTCGTGAATCCATGTCCTCCAATCCATCACATGTTACTAACGAGAACGTTCGTGGTGATCGTCAGATCCCCAATCACGCATTCATGCTCCAGGGAGTACTTGGTGAACTCGACACTCGTAAGCTTGCACTGCGGGCAAAGTTTTCCATGAGCACATTGCGCCAGGGTGTAACCAATTCGGATGATATGATGGAACACTTGGCAAGCCAGTCATCCTCTCCATCCAGGTAGGTGAGGGCCAGGGTATCCCTTGCGATGAGACCGAAAACACTGCCTTCTTACCAAATACCCAAATTCCACCTCGCACATCCCTTCTCCTTCCTCCCCACCGTCTTCTTCTCCCCTTTACATCCCACGAATGCCGAATCCGCCAAAACTTGGGGTTCTCGTCCCCAGTGCCGGTCACAGGAACCTCACCGTTCAGGGAGAGTGCGGAAAAGAGGAAGTGCAAGTAATAGGCATGACGGATCTCGAATAGGGCGAGAGCGTTGTCCATTGTGCCGCGTGATCCAGAGGTACCTACCCCTACTCCAGAGCCCAGAATCAGAGCCAGACGAAGAATAATGGGGATACCCTCACCCAGTAATGATCCCATTCCCTGGAAACGCGTCAGTACTCGCCAATTCCTTTCGAACCTCACTTCAACGCACTCCCGTCACCTGCGCCCTGGCATGGTACGCACGCGACCTCGCCCCCGTGCTCATGCTCCAAATATGTATACACATGTGCGACATCCCATCCCCGCTCCCGAGTAACGGTGACCACGGCGAGAACGCGAAGGCCTTGACTGTCACCGCGTGGTTGCGTGTCGTCCACTTGGGTGGGCCACATGCCCATCACGGCCGTCCCAGAGGTTGATGACGCTGTCGTTGCCACCGCTTGCGAAGACTTTGCAGCCAAGTCTCCAGCGCAGCCCACACACCTCACTCGCGTGTCCCTGGAGTGTCGCGACCCGTGCTGCGGCACCCAGACATGATGATGCGCGATACAACCGCTTGAAGGGCCCGGGGTCAATACATGGTGGAGCCAGCTCAGATTCGCCACCTAGCCTGCATTGCTCGTGTCCGAGGTCTGCGCCATCGTGCGCAGCTTTTGCAAGGAGGCAACGTCCCAGAACTCGGTCGCACCAGTGCTGATGTAAACCCAGTCCCCACTGAGATTGGCGCTAGCGACGGCCGTGTCGTTGGTGGCGTCCC
>JBBPQP010000105.1:0-49911 GCA_038092555.1 Boletus subgraveolens
GGACATGGTCCGACCTATGTTGCGCCCGGTACTAACCTGTCGTTGAATGCCTCAGACGCACCGGCACCCGTCAACTTGACGGCATAGATCTCCACGACTAGTGGCCGCATCGGCGATATCGCTCAAGCCGATATCCGGTGTCGGTTATGGGGTGCTGTATTTATAATTGACAAAACAAGGAAAATAAATATATTTGTGTGCTGTAAACCTGTAGCGCGCGATTGACAACGACGACCACACGTCCAGGATCATTGAATGAACATTGTAGTGTCGAAACCACCCTCGAGATGCTAGTGTCGTAGAAGCTATTGGCTTGTATCGTTTGATTCCGTGCCACGCGCCTAGATGGTCGAGGAGTCGACCTGCGATGCACGCAGCACCGACGTCTCCGGACCGTCTGTGTGAATAAGAGCGGGCGCCGATACCTACCAATGCCAAGCATTCCCTCTAGATCGGTTTTTTTGACCCCGAAAAAAAAAAGAAAAAAGAAGGCCTAGGCGACTCCGTCATTCCGTGGGTTCAAGGACGAGAACCACTGTCATGTGGGCGGTGGACCTAGTATTTGTCGATGACATGGGATACCCTCAGAGCACCCGTGCCTACACCTCTGAATGTAAGCACACGAAAACAGAACTCACAATGTTCATCCGCCGCAGACTTGAGCTGATAACGAATGCGAGGAAGCGTTGCCCCGAGTGCCACGGCAAACTTGTTATAAGCTCATATTTTACGCAAGATATCCCCCACTCTCTAGCCACTGCCAATAAATATTAATATTTTAGCTCAATAAATAATTCTACTAATTAAGAATTTACCTTTTAAGGGAATCCCTCCCGACACATGTGCATCACCGCCACTCACCTGATATAGACTTCCCCCTTGCCCGATCCACATAGCCTGGACGCAGTACACATTGTATTGTATAACCCTGACAAAATCTCCCACCCAACTTTATTACACTCAATGATCAGAAGGGTTGTACTGCATCCATATAGAAGAATCAATTGAGTGTAACTGAACCACGCTGCCCACTCCGTTCGATTCATCAAATAGTGTCGGTACCCTCAATCTCCATTTCAGCGCTCAGCGCCATTGGGAAGTTTATTCATTGTTCTTTCACCGTGGCCTAGCCGAGTCTAGACCCTGAAAAGGAGCTCGACCGCTAAACCCAACGTGTGGGTCCTGAGAAGAAAAAGGAAGAAAGAAACCGAAAAGAGGGAACAAATTTGGGGGGCTACTTGTGATAATGCCAGGGCTACTGTGCCTCGGCTCGGATATCACTATCACGGATCAAAGAGAACAAAAAGAAAAAGAATCAAGACTTGATGTACACTCTTGCCTCGTATCCTCGCAACGTCGAGGTCCCCGTCTCCTCTCCTGGCAGTCCAGACGCTGCGTCGTAATTGCACAATACGAGCTCGGGATCGCCTCCGCGGTCAGCATCAACGCCGAGGGGTAAACCTAACCCGTCCTCCGTCGTCCCGAGAGACACTTCGACAACGTCCGCCGAAAAATTGAGTACTACCCACGCACGTGCGTTTCCCAACGTACGGACGTAAGCAAACACCCGCTCGTCCGACTCGAGACGCATCTCGAAATCACCGTAAATCTGTGTGCATGTGTGTGCGTGTGGGCCCAAGTTCGACTCGGGAGCCTTCATACGAGTGAATGTGCGGTAATCACACGCACCAGGACGTCGTGCGCTTTTCGAACGCTGATTGCCCGTTTCCAAAACGTAAGTACGCTTTCTGATTCGACGGCCTTGGCGTTTACGAGGGGTTCGGACTCGTCGGCGGCATTCCAGCCCTCACGAGCGTCGTCTTCGTAGGCACACATCCAAGGCGTACCGGTCGTAAACCCAGCATTTGGGGTGGCATTCCACTGTCAGCAATGTCAGGCATGATCCAGGCACAAAGATGGGGATAGAAACGAAAAATGGAACATGGAACAGAAGAAAGAGAAGGGGGGAACCCGGGAAAGACGTGAGAAATTTGCGAACAGTGATAATGTGAAATGTGAAATGTGACGAGTGACGGGTGATGCTGGTGAAAATGTGAAATCGTAGTGAGGGTTGTGGGAGAGTTTGACATGGACGAATGAAGAGGCGCCGCCGCAGAACTACCCCATTGACGTAGGAACGCTACGCCTCCGTCTCCAAGGTGAATTGAACTTGAACTTGCCTGCATGGGGATACGAGCGTGATCTCGGGCTTTTTGCTGAAAACCATCCAACACGTCCTCCATATCGACCTCCTCCTTCCCTTCCTTTGCCTGTCTCTGTCCCTTGATCCTACATCCAGGGTCAGAAAGGGAAGGGAAAGAGAAGAGAAAACGGAGGGGAAGGGAGGGGTGGGAGGGGGAGGGAAAATGATGGCACACGCGGCACGCTCCTGGACCCCCTCCCCACATACGCCATACTCACATCTGCCAGTAGTTCTGTGACGCCACATCCTTGTACTCCTCAATCCCCCATGTCCTCGGAAAGTTCTTCATCCCCAGTTCCTGTCCTTGATACACGTACACCGTTCCCGTTTGTGTCACCTCAAGGACAGCCAACATCTTGGCAGAGATCAATCGCCACGCTGGCGAATCATTCCCGAAACGAGAGACGGCGCGTGCATGGTCATGGTTTTCAATGAAGACCCTGGAGGATTTGACGACGTGTAGGACGGACGGCATACACGATGAGGAACACCCACACCATGACACATGACACGACACAAACAAGCGGTCAGTTTCACATATACGGTTCATTCTTCCCCTCCCCCCGGCGAATTTGCCAGCGAATTTGAATCACAGCCCAGTCAAGCTCCATCCCATGACAGACGTGCACAAAGGACTCATTCACTGCGTTCGCCTCGCAGAGACCTTGTTTGTCGAAGCTCATCGCACGCCGGTACGGAGAGCAAATAGTGAACGGTGGGAATGACGCCGGACGTGCGAACGGGCTCTTTCGCTGTGCTGCCTCGCAGTGACCTTGCCCGTCGAAGCTTTTCGAAGACGAACACGGGCACCAAATACGAACGATGAACAGGGGACGGTGGCCCAACAGACCCTCTCATGTCCCACCGATCGATGTAACACGGGGGTTGGAGCCACCACCTCAAGCATCGACACCAGTGCCCAAGCCCAAGGAAGAAGCCAGAGAACCCGAACAAGACCGACAACGCAAAGCAACGAAGGAAACACCACTCACGCATTCCAAAACCCCTCTTCTCGCTTGTACCCTTGCCACCGCCCCACGACCGCCTTGAGATCCGTCAACCGCCACGCCTTCTTCACGAGAGGTGACTCCTCCGGGGAATCCAAATCCATCAGTTCAAAGTTAAAGACCATATTGAGTTCCTTGTTTCGCGGAAGGACGTACGCCGCAAGCGCAGAGGCGTCGTGTGTAAATGGCGTCTCGCCTACCGTGATCAGGTCGTGGCCTGCGGGGACCACACGGAGTGGAGCATAAAGCGTGATGGCGTAAACAAGCACAGCATACAGCATTGTATGAATAATCAGGTGATTAGATGAGATAAAAACACGTACGTGACAAGACCTCTTTGTGCATCTGTTGGATATATTCGTGCACGTGTGGACTAGCAGGTTGTGTACTCAGAAACCGACTCTCTTCGTGGGCGAAAACCGCGCAGTGCCAATGACACTGGCACGATGCGGCGTGGATTCGCTTACCCGTTGGCGAAATACATGTCTGCAGGCTGGTAGTACTGAGTGTGATCTACGACCGGCGCATCTGGCAAGCCCTCTGTCTTGGATATGATGTTGATCACGTCCATCTAGATGTCAGGGAATCATTTTCCATGTTCGGTTGTGACCCGTGATACCAACATCAGCGAGCAAAAAAACACCCACCCGGAATCCATCGCATCCCCTATCAATCCAGAATCGCATCACGTCCCAAACTGCATCACGGACAACTGGATTTTCCCAATTCAGATCAGGTTGTTTTTGGACGTAGAGGTGGAGATAGTATTCCTCTGTCCCTGGGTCGAATTCCCATGCCGAACCTGCGTGTTTTGTTGCGTAATGACCCATAGACGCCCCGGGGAAGATCCGATCCGAAGAAGACGAGGTGAGGACAAGGACAAGGATAGTGACGGCATTATTCATCCGATCGGGTCGAACCTCTCACGGACCCACCTTGAAAGACAGACTTCCAGTTGTTGGGCGGGAGGCGTTGACCATTGACGTATCTCGGGGGACGCCACATGTACCAATCACGCTTGGGGTCGTCCTTGGAGGACTTAGACCGTTGAAACCATTCATGCTATTATCGAACCAAATTCAAATCCGGAAAGGATTTATCAGTTCACCATCGAAGTTCCCAAGGGTGGATAGAACCGGAAGTTATTCACCTCATCGGACGTGTGGTTGACGACGAGGTCCATCCTGTGCAAAAAAAGGGACGCAGCGGAAGGATTGGTAACGGAGGAGGGTGAATTATTCATATCAATTAGATTTGAATTAGGATCTCGATGTGACACGTAGACGAGGGGGCTTCACATACATGAGCTTCATACCACGTTCATGCACACCATGGAGCAACTTATCCCAGTCCGCAAGGGTACCATATCGCGGATCGATGTCGCGATAATCCGAACTGCGTGTGCGATAAGGATAAGGATAAGATATAACGCCCCCAATCACGAAGAGAGACGAGCAGGGCAAAGTAAAACCGAAAGATGCATGTTGTTAGCGTAACGAGGGGCGAACGAACGGATACACGTACATGTCGTATCCCATATCCGCCTGTGGCGAACGGTAAATGGGGGAGAGCCAAACCACGTCCACGCCGAGATCTCTGAGATAATCCAACTTGGCATGAATGCCGTTCAGGTCACCTATCCCATCGCCGTTGGAATCAAAAAATGAGGCAGGGTATATCTGGTAGACGATGGCGGATTTCCACCACGCGCGGGGAAAAGGCGGCTCTGAGGAGACCATCTGAAAGGAAGGCAGCCGTGATTTTTGCTTCGGATTGTGATCGTGGGGTGGGCGGCGAAGAAGGGCCGCGGAGAGGTACGAAAGAGAGAGAGAGCTCACTGGCCTCGAGGCTGGGGCCACAAATATACTTTTCGATATGGATGATCATCCGATAGACGCTTGAAATACCAAGGGCCGGAGGTGCCGGATTGGAAAAAGCTGTGCGAGACCAGGAGAGAGAATAGCAACTGTGTGCCACGTCCCCCATCTGATCGGTGGCCGAATGTGACATGAACGGGTAAAGGCCGAACATTCCAAAAGTCTACCATTATATTAGTCCCGGGGCAAGTAAGACCTGACCAGATTGGGCTCATCCAACGTGGCTCAATCACTGAGTTGGAGCAAACTCAACCTTTTTCAAAACGACCGTACGTTGCCGACCAACGCCGATGCCTCGAGATTCGTTTCCGCTTGCACTGCAGCTGCGCGACGGCCAAGGCGCAATGATCGATCGGGTGTTTTTGATGGCCTGGCTCAGCCTAGCTCCCACTCAGCGAGGGAGAAAAATCCACTCGGCCAAGCGAAACGAGCGCCACGGTCGACGTTGAAAATGTAGGCAACACGTTGAGTCATAGCGATGCTGCGATAATGAAAAATGGATTGAACCTACGCCCTGGCGCAGCTCATGTGGCAGTGTAGCGCTTCCTTCCAGGCGTTGAGCCATGCTGCACACCCATTTTGCGGAAACGTGGCTCCGGTAATCGAAAGGACTTAAATATCGTCTTGTCCTCTGAACTCATCCCCGCAATCACCAACGGAACAAGAGATGGCTTTCTCATTCGACATCCCCACTGTCACCATCCAACTCTGCGAACCACTACAACCTCAGCGTCGCTCTTCTCTTCCACCCATCTACACTGACTGTCCACGTCCCATCCCCAACTCCTATTGGGCAACCCCCAAACTCCTCGCTTGCGAATACCCATGGTCCCCATTCGAGTCATCCACCCAGAAACTCGACAAACTCCTTTCCGCCGGTGTCCGCACCTTCATTGACCTCACCGAATCCGGTGAACTCTCCCCATACGCCCCTCACCTCCCCGACCTCGCACACGCACACGGCATCCCCCTCTCCGACATCGAATACCACCAGTTCCCGATCCAGGATCGGTCCCTGCCCGAGTCAAGGGAGTTCATGTTCACGATCCTGGATGTATTGAGGGACAATGAACGCAGAGGGCGGGTGAGTGCCGTACACTGCCGTGGTGGGATCGGACGGACGGGCATGGTCATCGGCTGCTGGCTCGTCGAGTCAGCATATGCCAAGAGTGGGGAGGAGGCGTTGCGGATTATCGCCGCCCTCTGGAAGACCGTCGAGAAGTGCAAGCGATACCCGCACAGTCCGGAGACGGGTCCCCAGTTCGAGTTTGTCAGGAACTTTGAGCCACCGAGACTCGTGCTTGCGTGAGCGGGTGCCTCATGCAGACGGCATTTCTTCCTCTGTTTTGTTCGGGACGCCCCCCGATCCCTTTGTGGTAAGTTTCCTGCCAGCCCTTGCGTCCCTCAACGCAGTCATAGCTCACCATCCAAACATTATAGCATCCGTGGGTGTCGCCGCCAATCGGCTCGCGCATGACAATACGACTTTTAGATACGCCCATGGATGCGTCACAATGTACACACGCATCCTTATCCGGCAGAACCATTCGTATCATATGAAACCTACCTCTTTGGGCACTAGGGACTAAGGAACTTGATATGTATCCCTAATATCGCGATACTGAGTTGACAAAGGACACCTACACGGTCATTAGGCATTCATCATTTTCAGATACCTTTCTTCGTGTCATGATACCCGCGCTTTGTACTATACTTGCATGCGCTTTCCCCAATTTCATGCAGTGGTGGCAAGGGGTTGCCATACATACATACATACTTGAACTCGTTTTCTTTTGTACTTTCTCAAATCGGGAGATCCTATACCAACTCCGGAATCAATGTCGGCCTACGAGTCTTTCCGAGTGTCGAACGTGTGTGACGTGTCCGCGCCCCCAGGGTCCTGTTTCTTCCGAATGAACCCGACGACACGCTGGGTTAGCCGGGCTAACATTACTTGTTATTACTTTGCTTGGGTCCCGATTCGAGGACCTCCGTCATCCGCCGTGCGCGGGGTGGCACGGATCGTTGGAGTATTGTAAGTAGCCCCCGGGTTGCCACGGACCATGGGCATTGGACCACGCACAACATGTCATGATAATGCCAATGCCAAATGTCATTGAACCGAATAACTCGGGGATACACATTTGGACAACCCTTGCCCCAAGTTGCCTTGTCCTGATTCCGTGCCCGCAGGATCATTATCACCATCACCACCGTCACCGTCATCACCATCTATTGACGGATCCCAAGAGCGACTCTCGGATCAAACCATATCGTGGTCGAATCTGCGTGAGAGAGCGTCCATGATGGAGGTTGCGGGTCGTCGCTCTGGTGCGCACCATTTCGTGTTGTTTCTGATAACCAGGGAGAGGGAAGAAGTAGGCACAACTTATTTGTGCCGCCCCACACCAAAAAACACACACGAAAGGATAAGAATAAAAAATCGGAGCGCGCCACCATATCGCACAGGGGTCAACCCTTCAATCACAAAATTGGGCAAAGTCAAAAACTCTTGATCCGGGCATGACGGACAGATATGAGTAAGAAGAAGAGTAAGCGATCGAGGAACATCCAAGCATGGCGTAGCGGTGCAACAGATGATCGACGGGAAAGAAGAGCGAAGAAATTTCAAGGGAGATGAAGTGTGAGATGAACGGAAGCGTACCCCATATCGCCAAACTCCAAACAGTATCGGATCCGACTCCCTATCGATTTGAACGTGTCACGCGTCGTTCTCTGTGATTCGGGCTTGATTATGGGAGCGGGTGGCGCCGGTTCTCGTGGGGTGTTTGACGTTTCTGCGCCACCACACAGACGAAAGTGTGAAGAGAGGTATCATGCGCACTCCCGACTTGCCTAGCCAGTTTCCTTCGAATGTTCCTGTATGAATGACAAAGTCCGGCCGGCTAACCAGCTGGTGACTCAATGGATTGTCAAATGACCGGCGAGTGAGGCGCCTCAACATGCCACTACCTGGTCGCAAGTAATGGATACAGGTACAGGCAAGAACGCGTTCTGACAGAGCAAGGCAGAGATCCGGCCATGTCACTACGCCCAGAAGAACAACGACGGCCTGAAGTCGGTGTTCCTCGGCGAATAATGACGAGGCTATTCAGCGTATATTACCAATGATCGTGGGAGACACACCCACCCGTTACAAGTGCGTCATCCATGAAGAACTGGCGTTCTGTAGCAGTACAAGCTCTTTGTCGAGGATGCAGAGACTATCGAGTTTTGAGCAGATGTCGTTGGACTACGCGAGCGTCGCCATCTCGAGGAGTTGGGGATAACCTGATAACAAGCGCAGTCACCGACATCTCAAGGTCCCAGATACAGCACTGTGGTTTGTCTGACCCCCACGGTAATTAGTGCCACAGGCTCTCACGGACTTGGGTTCTTTCGCGCCTTCGCACGGCATTATCAGAGGCATGTCTCCACAGCAGGCGACGTGCTTGTATGAGTGGCAAATGGAATGTAATAGAATCAAGGCACCGTACTCACAATGTACATGCCTTCAGAGCTGACAGTTGCACTGGATCAGCATACATACATATCTTCTCTTACCAACACGGATCACATCACACACGTGTTCCTGGTGCTTCTCATAAAGATATCGGTCTCCGAGGACAGCAAAAGGAAGGCGGACAGTCGTCTATTCTGCAATATGCCCTCACACACATCGCAAGTTGCTTCTTTGATGTGCATCCTTGGTTATCGTTCGTCTACCTAAATGTTGCCCACTGCACCTCGTCAACGACACAAGCAACGCGGGCCTGTATGTGAGATCGAAACGACAAGTGAACAGAAACAGGGAAACTTATCAGCAAGGGCACCCCCGGTTTCGTCAACCAACGAGTCTGAGACAACAGTAAATACTGCTCCTCGACCGCCGATGAATGTCTCCGCTTATGCTTGGTAGGTGCTCGCAAGTGCGACATCGTTCGAGAAAGTCTTTCCAAATGCACTGCAAAGTGGCCAAGACGAACTTGACACTGGTTGGCGAGGGGACCGTCTGCATGATAATGATACCCGCCCTGTGACACGAACGACAGCCTTGCGCCGCCCATAGCGGATAGGATTTTGGAAGCAATGTATGAATGCTTCGAAGTTGAACGCGAGAACAAACGAAACAGATTCTTCTTCTTCTCTCTTCCGCAGACGGGTACCTCATTTGCGCATGCAGTTGGCTTAGAATGCTGAGCATATCCTGGGCGCGCAAACTATAGGCGTATCATGGTGGTTACTATCATAGTAAGTATTAGCGGACTTTGAAACTTAACGTAGCGGTCCGGTCGGTCCGCATGTTTTTTTTCGCCACACCGTCGTCGGTCACTCGTTAACTCGGGAGTGTCGACTGGCGGTCGGCACAAACCTTGTTTGCAGGAACGAACAATGTTCTTTTTATTTTTGTTTTCATTATTAGGTAAGGACAGGTGTACATAGAGGTTGAACTGATGATGAATGAAAGAAGCCCACCACCCACCCGGAATTCCCGCTCGCGCTGAGAGTTAGAACATGAGAAAAAAAGAACGCAGTTTTCAAGCTCGCGCTGTGATGAAGACATGAAGGACAGGTACACCCGTTTCCCCCTCCCCTTTCACCTTTTATGATGGCGTTGACTGCGACAGGTGCATGACTAACGTACTACGTTTTCGGTCGTTTGGTCCTGTTGTTTCTGTGAGATAGGAGTTCGATCAACCACACCGGAGAGACCTTGCAAGCAAGGTAATATTACGAATGCCTCAAAATGTCAGAGCCGATCAAACGCAGACGAGGCGGTCCTACAGACATGAAGAACAAGCCTGGTGGAATGCTGGTCGTCCTCAGATTCACCACTCCCCCAAACTAGGTTCTCTACCTCATCTCTGTTCTCCCCTACTACGCATCGGGTCCTTGCCTTTATCTGTCACAATAGAACCCAGTGTTCAACCCTGGTCTCAACTCCCTACGAAAGCTTTCATCGATGTGCAGCGCTCTCCCACCACTTCATGTGGAATCGCTTCCGAGTTGTCCACATCCAACCCTCCACCGACCGCACACCTTGCTCATTCGTAGCATCCAATACCAATGCCAACAAGATCGGCGGGATGTCCCTGATACACATAAAGTGGCGTATTAACCCCTCACTCCTTATAGTACCCGTCCCTACGCTTAGACGTATACGTAAAGCTGTCCTTGGCTGCATGCAAATTGGAAGCAGAAGTGGGATTTCCCTCCTTTCTTACTGAGCCCTCGCAGAACGGGGCAGAATTCGATGGCTTGCTTCAAATCAGAGGTAATCTGCACGCGATGGCGACCGAGCCCATCCCAGTCAGCGACACAATCCAATTGACCAAAGTCGATCAAAGGGCATCTTGACAAAATGAACGTACGAAGATACAGTACTAGCTTACAATCGGAGATAAGGGTGTGAGAAATCGACGGAACGAAACGAAGTCTTGAGAGCTACGATAATAATGAGAGTTCAAGTTCTCAAGTTTCCATCAAGGCAGCGACTAAAAATTCTGAATGCGAAACAGAGGAGGCATGTAGAGTGAGTCTCGTGTAACCGATGAAAGCCATTAAATCACGTCCAGCATGCGTGCGTCGTCTATCAGCTTGTTCAATATCGCCTGCGTAGTCTCCTGTACCTGGACAGTAATCAAACACTCTGCAGTAACCCTCCTGTATTCTACTATATTTTGGCGAGTCGGTGTGAACAACAGTACACTAAACGGTCGCCTCAGTCGAGCGATGTGCTGCAGTGCTTGCATCTGCCTCAGGCTGTCCGCCAGTGACACGGGTCAAGGGGGAAGGAGAAAATACTACCTCGAAGAAACAAAGAATGTGAATGCGAAACGTACTTGGAAAAGCTCAACGTAGGCCTCAGACTTGCGCTTGATGTGTTTTAGCGCACTAATTTGATTTGACGTTTGCGGCAAGGAATGATTATACGAGTGCACGGTGAGGATTTACTTGGAACGTGGATAGAGATGTGTTTGGTGTCACGCATGATCATGAGTTGCATGAGCACAAACGCGAGCTGCTGACATGCAAACCAGCATCCACTCCATTTCGTAGAGTTCCCGTTCCTCTGGGCAGCGGTTCCCCTCACGTTCTGGCGTTGTAATCCATGTCGGGCCTGCCTAAGTTTCTCCAGGAAAGTCTCTCGAAGAAATAAAATTAATGACGCGACTGATATTCAGGAGGTAATTCAGAAACCTTTATTTCCGGGCTGTGTATCACTTTTCACAAAAGTATACATACATATTAGCTGGATTCGCGGAAGAAGAAAGCCACGAATGTACATTCAATGACAGAACCCTCAAACATGTACTGTACAAGGACCCGCGCGGAAAACGAAATCCTAAATGAAGTCCATCGGATGTGACGTTTTTTGTGTGGTCGATGTATGTCAGGTTATCCGTCCGAGACACCAAGCAAAACTACAACACATCTAGCACGCGTACATTGTCGAGAACCTCGTCCAATGGTATGTCCTCCTGAATCCGCACCATAATGATGCTGTCAGCCGCGACGCGCTTGTACTCCACCGCACGTCGACCCGTCGATGCCAGCGTAAACAACAGTGCACCAAATTTCTGTCCAAGACGAGCGACGAGCTGTAACGCGCCCGTCTCCCTGTCCATCGGTCCCATAGTCGCAGGAGCAGGAGGCAACGGCGACCCGACTTCAAGAAGCAAGGAGGAATCGATTTCGACTTCTTCGTCAGAGTTGTCTTCATCGTCTGTCCCTGGTGAAGATGGCTCTGCGATGTCATCCTCCGCGATTGCAATGCTCTGTATATCTTCGCGATCAAGGAGAGTATCCAGCCAGGGGTGAACGAGATACAGAGAATTCAGCCGAGAGAGATCCTGTCTTGTCTTGATTTCCACCGTCCCAAAGGTGGGCGTTTCCACGCGATAAACATGACGGCCTAGAGTGGTTCGACAGGTTGAAAGGGGTGGGAGTTTGAAGGCGATACACGGAAGTTTCATCCGACTCGCTGCGAACCAAGGAGGGGACAGCTCATTCAGGCGGTCGTATAACCTCAGCGCCAAGTCGACATCGAGTGAAGAAGCGCGCAACGTCGCAACAATACTTTCCATCTCGGCGTCCTCGATGCGCGGCGGGAGGTGTGACGTTGCTAGCTGGCTGTATACGGCGATACGAGCAGGCAAGCAACTGTTGTAGCTGTTGGACGGCCCACTCCATGCGAGGACACTCATGTCTCCGGACACGGCAAGAATGTGTGTCAAGAGACGTCCCAATGCACTCTCCCCTTCACCATATATCGTTGGTATACCAGCAACTGAGAAGATGCCAAGTAACGAGTACGCAGTATCTTCTTCCTGAGTCGTATCCCTGGTCGAAGCTAGACGCAGCTTCTCCCGAATGCTGTTCAATCCCGGACGGAGTGACATCAGTTGTTGTGCGGACACCTCGGTGGCTTCCTCCATCTCCGAGATGATCTCCGGAGACTCTTTATGGTTCAATGTTTCCAGTTCCAGATATGGGGCCCAATCCTCCGTGTAGAAGCGAATGACCTTGGCGGCAATGTATTCCTGGAGCGTCCAGCCACGAGTGTTCCAAATGCTCCTTACGAGATCGCCAAGCTTCGCTGGAGAGTGAACACCTCGGAGGAAGACAATCATCAAGGCCGAGCCACGATACCATTTGAACATGGAGACCAGTGCCTCCTAGAGCACGAAATGATCCTGCTTATTAATACAGCAAGTGTCACTCCACGCCCAATTGAATCCGGCATCCTGAGCGATCTTGCAGAACATTTTCAGCTTGTCATGGGTCAGAGACTTATCCAGGTCATACACTGCCACGTGCATGACCTGTTGGAACAGTGGTTCGTTCTCTTCCCACTTGTGCGATAGCATCACATATCGGAAGTACTGTCTCACTTCGCGCTTGATGCGGCTGCGGTCAATGCGTGTCGTCATTGATGATACAAGTTCACTGAAGAGTGGCAGAGATTCGAATGAAGATGCCCGCTCAGGTTTGTCCTGGAGACGACCAGTGGACAGGTTGATGAGCACACGTGGCGAATGACGTATGGTCCGTTGCACAATTCTACGAACTATCGTTCGGGTGTGTGATGGGCTAATGTACTGGCCACGACGTCCTATCAGATGATGTCAATAAATTGTCTTTGACATCATATCAAGGATATAATTCACCACGGATGTTTGGGTCGGGGGATTGGTCCATCTTTGAGAGCATCGTCTCGAACGCGTCTATAGCATCGAGATAACGTGATGCCCCACGTAAAACCGCATGCTTAGTCTCGTAGCCCCATGGCGACAATGGATCACGCGCGATCGCCTGATGTTTCCGCATCGACATGGAGGAACTTGCACGAGACAATGGGACGCACCTCATTTGCATCGGTCAGTGCGTCCTCCCATAACCGCTCGGCTATCCTCGCCTTACTTCGTTTGATGAAAAGGCCTTGGGGAGAGTCTGGGTTGAGAGCGATCGCAACCGAATACTGAGTAATGGCCTCATGATGTCGTTGTTCGTCCACTGCTGCATCTCCGAAGCGCACAAGTTTTTCGTAGCAGCGCAGCTTGAACTCTGGGAGAGAACAGTCACAAAAACGTCACAGAAACTAAACCGATGGAGGATTAACTCACCAAAAACCCAGTCGGTGATGGGGTTACTGGTATAGACCTCTTCGTCAAGGGTATTTATCAGGGTAAGAAGACAATCGCCTGCATCCTTTGCACGTCCCACTGCATACAAGGCTTCACAATGACGCTGTTGAATAGTGATACCGAGATCATTGAACTTCCAACCAGATATCTGTCAAAGACGAAGTCCATTGATCACACGTGGTAGGATGGAGGGTAAGAAGTTTACCAATGAGATGGAAGTGAGGGGACGCCCAACGTAGTATCGCATTTGGTCTCGTGCACGCTGAAACAACCGTACCGCGCCCTCGTAGTTGCTGTTCTCCATATGCAAGTTTCCGAGAAGAAGATACATATATGCCTGTTGAGAATGTCAGTGATATTTGCTGTGCAGTAGTGTGTTATGCGCGTGCCTGAACCACATAGAATATTGAGTTGAGATGCACCGTAGCGATGAGGTCGTCAACACGCGATACCGCATCGTCGTGCTCTCCTGCCATGAACAGGACGACGGCCTAAACAAATAAGCAGCTGAGAGGAAACCAAGGTCCACCGCGCGGGAATACACACCTTGATCAAAAGGAGAAGATCCACATGAATTGGATCACAGTGCCTGAACACGAAGTCGATCATCCGGCAACCCTCCTTCTTTTTTCCCTCGCTGATGAGCGTGACGCTCTTTGCGATGTAGCCAATGACGGATGGTCGAATCTTGATCGACTTATAGTAACTGAGAGTGAGCGTAAGCATGCGGGAGAGACACAAAGGACTGACGTTTTCGGCATCATCGATTGCTACGTCCCAATGTCGCAAATGGGCCCGTACGATGGCTCGGCTAGCGAGTGCGTAATGGTTAGGGTCCGCAGAGCTTGTGATTATCTCCGTCAATGATACTTCTGTGTCTTCGAGCTGGTCCTGCTTCCAGGAATCGAGTGCGGATTCGGTGATGTGAATGAATGGTACCTGAGAGACAAAAATCAGTATCCGTGTCAAATTATGATCAAAGTAAGGTGGATTGGCCGTGAAGCCATTCTGACGCGCCGCAACTCAACAATACGGAATGCTTACAGTGTTGTGGGACAGATTTTCGATCGCAATTTTCCCATCCTCTCCACCAATTGCGAGAAACCGGCCGTCTGGGGAGAGTACGATTGAACGTATGACCTGAGTATGTTGGATGACGCCGAGCTGGGTGTGTACCGACGTGTCCCAAAAGGTGACGGTATGGTTTATAGAGTGTGCGATAAATTCCCCGCGCTTTGACAGGGCAATGCACGAGCAGAAGTTGGTATCGGAAACTGGCCATTCGGAAACTGTTGACCCGGTGGATGCTTCAAGTTGTTTGGTTTTACCTTCGGATACGACAAACAGCTGACTATTGGACCAGAGGAGACCAATGTCGATGTATGGGGTTACTTTTAGCTTGATGTCGACGAGCAAGCGGCCGTCGTTGCTGTCGTAGACTCGAACACAATAATGAGTGGCTGTCGCGATTTGATCACCTTGTGTCGAGTATTTTGCTGCAATCACGAAATTCTCGTGGTGCAGTGGGCCAAGCAGTGGGTTCCGGGTTGCGACATCCCAAACGGTGGCTGTGCGGTTGTGCGACGCAACGACGAGTCGTGTCGAGTCTGGCGAGAAATCGAGTCCGGTGACGTCATGCTGGCCCTCCTTGCGGGAGAAGACTTTTTCGTATGACTTTGCTTCCCACAGAATCAGCTCGCCCCAGCAAGTCCCTGCCGCGATCCATCCCCAGTGAAAACTGGGTATGACCCGGTATTACCATATCTTACCAGATGTGAACAATAAGTAGCTCAGATCAGATTAATATCTAATGAGATTCTCCACTGTAGAGTGGCAGTTATTTCAGAATGTCGATATAACGGGGCAGAACGACACCTTATCATATCTCAATCCATCTCAACCGATGATATCTCTTCATTTTTTTCACAATTCTTGCCATTAAGAACTCCGTCGCACACTACCTCACCACATATTATCACATATCAAATCTTTCAAACATTCATATCTAGTCATATTTGTGTATATTTTTTAGCTCAGTCGTCTCACGACATCTGATCAATTATAAAATGAATGTATTCGTGGGGATTACAATTTTGGTAGCTACGATCAGCTACCACGGCCGATAGCAAATAGGAAATACAGCTGCAGGCGCTGCAAAGCATATGTGGGTAACTTGAGAAAAGCTGCAGACGAACGAATGTTTGAGCGATGGTGAATGAAATTAAGCGATTCGAGTCGATGAGCGCAACTGCAGGACTCGGACGATTATGCGAAAGGTGGATGAAAACGAGCGATGGCTTATAGGAGCGACTTTCGGGTGATTAGGCGAAACAGACGTCGACAAAATGAAAAGAGACATTCAGAACATCTGTCCATTGTATGCGTCCTTGTTCCAAGCACCGCGAGCGACCTACGAAAAAAATGTATCAGTATTCCGCCTCACTACGATAGGAATCAACTTACCAAATCGTCCGCCTCCTTATCATAGGACTATAATGTACTCATTAGATCATGCGACAGTATATAAACAACCATACCTCTCGCTGTTGTTTACTGAGTGACTCATAATAGTCTTTGAATTCCGCTGTAGTACCATTCGTCGAATCCTTGAAGCGTTTGAGCCAACGGTGTGCACACAAATTCCTAAGACGACGTTAGAAGATACCAACAGAATAAATATTGCTTACCTCCCGTTTCGTGCTGGACCCGGGCGCATTTTTTGTGCCTTCTTCAGAGCATTGGTCGACGTTGCCCGAGAGCCATTGGTACTTAGTGCAGACGGAATTGCAGTATCGTCGGGGGTATTGGTGGGTACGGTAATATCCAGTCTAGCGGCCACCTGTGCTAGGCAGTCACTTGGATTACTAGTTAGTATTAGTTAAATGTATACAAACGAAACGACTCACAGGGGATTGGTATGACGAATCACGGGCGCAGCATCCTCCTGGACAGTGGGGGAAGCAAACTTCTCGACAGCAGGGGTCTTCTCGACGCTGAGGGTCTTCTCGACGGCAGGGGTCTCCTCAGCAGTGAGGGTCTTCTCGATGCCAAGGGTCTTCTCGACACCAAGGGTCTTCTCGACGCCAAGGGTCTTCTCGACGGCAGGGGTCTCCTCAGCAGTGAGGGTCTTCTCGACGCCGAGGGTATTCTCAATACCGAGGGTCTTCTCGATGGCAGGGGTCTTCTCGACGCCGGGGGAAGGGGTCTTTTCAGTGACCATTATGGGTTCTCGAACCTGGGCTACGGATGTCCTGGACTCGGATTCTACACTGGTGAGGCTGGAGTTAGAATTGAGGTGCAATGAGGGAACTGAATCTGTAGACTCGGAGGAGGGACCAGCGCTGGCATACGAAAGAATGTTTCCCCCGAGAAGGGATGTTTCCGAGTCAGCTGGCTCGGAATTGACTAGTGAAAAAACTTATATGAGTAATATTGAATCGAATTGAGACGTTTACCTCGTTTGACTTTGTGAGGATGTGGGGACTCCTCTCCAGTATTCTTCCGCTTCAATCGATGTTCCTTCTTCCCTTCCTTCATCCTCCAATTCATGTTTTCATCTAGATGGAACGCGCGCCAAGCCGGATAGATTGCCCGTGTCAGTCGATCCAGCTTCCATCCATTTTCGGCACACTTGAAAAGAGGGTAAGACTTCTCAACGTGAGAATGGAATAACTCTCGCGTGCTGGCATCCAACGACCCCCAAACCTGCGGAGCCTGCTTCTTGGTCACGAGATGGCAGAAGACACTGCGCATACAGGCTTTGATGTCCCTGACTCGTCGCGCCGAAACCGGATCACCATTCTCTTCCTCCAGGTAAGGCTCTTTTCCACGATTTGCAACTTGGGCCTCTGGCGTTGACAACCATTTTTCAAAGTCGTCGACGGTCCAAAACTTGATGTTGTTGTGAGTTGCACGTGTGGGTTTGGACAGCGCAGGATCGATGACAGGATCCCTTTTGTTGAGAACATCCCTAATAATAGTGTACGATCAGTAGCATGATAATGAAAAGAACTAACCTCAAAGTATCACGCTCTGTTGTCAGTTTAGCGACCTCGATCTGAAGATGCTTGATATGCTCGCGGGCGGCTTGAAGCTCACGCATATAGTCGAAGTAGAGAGGACTTGACCCTGGGAACATCGAGTGCTTACCATGAAAATATAGGTCGTCTACGAATCTACAAATAGATTAGTCAGATAGGTGCCTTACCGGTGTGAGCTGGTCCATGATAGGCTGTGGGAAGGGCAAAGGCGATGCCGCCATCATTTGTGTGGGACCAGATGGCGGCTGTGTTGATGGGGCCACAGCAGGGTTTGATGGGGGCGCGAGAGGATCATATAAACCAATCAAAGACGGAGACGAGGAAGGAGGTGAGGAGGATCCAAGGATTCGAGTACGCATAATGAGTTCGAGGGAATGTATAATGGCGAAAAAGAAGGTGGTCAAGGAGGTGGTACAGGTTAAAGAAAGCGAAGGGTGGATGGCCCCTAAAGTAAATAATTGGTATTCTCGAAATCCCCGCTTACGTTCTCATTATCTTATCAGTTACAACCACCATGCCGCCTTGCCCTATTGAAAATTTTGTCAGGATTGCCATACCTCTCCACCATCCAGAGGATACTTACACATTCATGTTTACCCCCGAGTATCCCGGAGAAATGGTAAGTCTAATCCCAAGATATCTCTCAAATGTCTTTATGCGTCCACAGGTGATAGAAGTTGTGTCTTCTCGGCGCATTCAAGTTGCGATTGCGGACAAGGACGAAGACATCAAGAAAGTACACAATGTCAAGCCTAGAGAATACAATAAAGAACACAACAGTACGTATGTTATCAATCGACTGTCTACTGATTTATCTACTAGTTCATGACTCCCCGTCGCAGCCCCTGTACCTCGCCCATTTTCTCCGCTTGTGCCTGATGACACTCCACCTCACTCTACCAAGCATGCGACCGAATTCAATGGCGCTGGCAATAATAGCATGATCAGACTCGACAAAAGTGCCAACACCACGACAATCAATAAAGGCATGAGCAACAAACGTCCTAGGGAGATTGGTAGGTAAAGTTTCTGGTACCTCGAATTAGTAAACTCAAATGTAGCATAGATCCGGATGATGACAGTCCTACGGAGCCCGAAAGCGAGGATATCCCCAATGACAAGGACAAGGAGAATACTTTCTATCTCTCCACCAAGAGGGTCTGTGGCGAATTGACCAAGGTAAGTCTTTTTTCGTTCTATCGTACATATTCATATCTACTGACTACCTAAGAAACGTGCGCCCAAGTATGAGAAACCGAATGTTACCTCTGCGAGTGGCCGCAAGTAGAGTAGGTGTTTCTGTAGACTATTCCGCTCGTGTATAGTATTGTCCTAGACCAGTGCGCTGGTATACAATACCATTTCAATGTACTTAAGATCGAGGACATGGATTCAGAACGCATACATTGATCGCATCAATTGATTATACGAGACTACGTGACATGAAGAACTACTCGACATCGAGACCGTCGTCATCATCTACATGCGCGCCATCTCGTGCGGTTAAATGAGACAAGCCAGGTTGTTCGACTGCGAAGAAAGAATCCCTGTATGGAATCATGGCAACCACACTCATAATCTGGTGAACCTTGACGACCAAAATTGCGTCGGTATTACGACAAAGGGGGTGGGTCATGTAGGACGCCTGGAGAATGTCCTTATCAGGCGGGGAGAAGGAATGGATGAGAGCAATATTCGCAAACTGAAGCCCGCCATTTTCATCGTTGACGGCAAGTCTTGTGAAGTACAAGACTTCCCCGAACAGGACCTGGTCAACAAGTTTGAACTAACTTAGTGTAGTTAGGATCACTTACTACGAGAGGAAGTGAAACTTACCTTGACCATGCGAGAGACTCGAAGCTCGTTTGGAGATCTGAGACTCTCGCGCCATGCGCTTCGGGCAACTTGACCGTTTGGTAATAAAAGGCGTGCCCAGCGTTGGATTTTGGGCATAGGATTAGGGTGGCCGAGATATTCCCAAACAGCACCATGGGTACCATGGGACGGGAGGACGAGGAACTTGTCTCGTTTACGGAGGAGCGCGTATCCATCACCGAGGTTGACGGCACTAGTGGGCAGTGCAGAGGGAGAGTCATCTAATTCAGGGATAGCAGCGAGGAGAGCGTTGACACGAGCACGGCGAAGGCCTTCCTTTGCGAAGTTGGTGAGGTAGTTTGAGGGCTGCCGAATTTCGTGCTTGAGATTGCCAATTGTTCGTTCCATTGTCCATTGGGCGGTGCAGATGGCAGGGCCTTTCTGGAATGTCTCTGGGGCGAGGTGGAGGATCTGGTGTACACACGGGCGAATAAAATGGAGCCTGTCGTTTCGGCGCTGGTAATAAATCTCTTCAAACTCCCGTTCCCACGATGCAAGAAGGACGCAAGCTTCGAGAACCTCCTCGTGAGTGATTTCATGTTGCGACATAAGCTGGAATCCTCGAACGAGTTTACAGAGGTTGAGCCAGTAGACGTTAGGGAGGACATCGTGGAGGAGACCGGGAGCAAGGCCGAACATGTACATCACATATTCTCTAGTTTTGTAGTCGGTATGGCGTTTCTCAGCAATGTTGCGGGGTCTGGTATCAAAGGAATGAGGGAGAAAAGCCCCGGCGTGCTCAACTGCATGACCATGAGCTTTCCAGCGCTCATCGTCGCGAAATACTGCCCAGTCCCAGGTATCTTTGTCATCGGTAGTGGCGCAAGCGACCTCACCTCGCCAGAGATCGATCAAGAGGTCACTGATGTTGGCGGCAAGGTGCATGATGTCGGCAGTCATGCAAAGGGGGACACCTAGCGAGCGACCCGGTTCGAGACCTAAGATGAGGGGTGCTTTGGAGATACCGGTTTCAGTTCGACGTGCATCGTACTGAGTGGGATTGGGAGCAGACATAAGATGGAAGAGATTGGCAGTATATTCTTGGCTACCGGCAGGGGGAAGGTGAAATGATGAGATGTCGTGGTGGTCGCTATCCTGATAAGCATTACGAGGGAGTAGAAGCGCAGGATAATAATGGGAGCGAGAATCTTTGTGTCGTCCTCTTACACCGCAGTACAGGCGGCATCCATTTTTGCCGCAGTGACCCACAAGTCCGTCCCAATGTACGAGGCCAGGTCCATCACCTGTAGGAAATAAAAGATAATGTTAGTGTAAAGAAGCGATCAAAAAGTGAATAAAAATACGTTACCTGTAGTAAATAAAAGGTAGAGGTCAGCCCGAAAGATGTCGTTGCAAGAGGAATCCCAGATCTGAAGGCCCTCCTTTTGCAGGGCCGAGAGGTGGTGTATGCCGACAACCATGTACGAATCGATGTTTTTGGGTTTCTTGGGGCCAGGAATGAATGCGCCAGGGATGACATGCGTTTTACGGTAGCGGATGCGCGGGGAGAGATTGATGACGATCCATATAGCAATCCAGCAGTCGGATTCTTTATCTTCATAGAGCTGAGCGCCATCAAGAGAGGCCATAATGACAATGTCGTTATCCTTGATGTCGCCATCGAGGTGGGCACCTAGATAATCCCAGCCAGCGATGATGTCATCGACTAGTGGGATTTTTTGAGAACGGCGGTATTCATCGAGGATTTCTTTAGTGCGTGTTTGTAGATACCTCATGGCGCGTGCGTTGCCTGGATCACGGTAGAGGGCTTGAAGTTGCGGGCCTAGTGGGAGAGTGAAAAAAGTCTTGGCTGGGATTTTGAGGCGACCATTGGTAGTGTCGAGCCTGGCTTGATTCCAACGAGATGAATTGCATGTGGGACAACTATCGAGCTCCGCAAAAGGGCCGGTGAACGCGAGACAAGAATTTGGGCACATGTCGTGCTCGATGGGTTCAATACCAGTGTAGACTGCAATGAGATCCTCAACCGCGGCGAATCTGAGACATTGGGCTACATCGGGAGCATCAGGAAAGTTTGTGCGTGTTGATTTAATGACTCGTTCGTATGCGTTTTGAGATGAGTGTTCGAGAGCCAAGTATGTTGAAATACTGTGGCGGATACCGGGACTCTGTATTTGGAGAGGAGCGGTGGGTGGATTGCGCAATCTAGTAAGTATCGAGGGAGTCATCTTGGCAATAGGGTCTTCGAGTGAGGCACTCCGGATGATCTGAATAAAGGCCATTGTCTCTTGGAGTCTGCGAATACGCGTGAGGCGGGTGATTTCATTGATATCAATAATGGGAGGGAGTCTGCGATTGTATATGATCTGACGAGCGCGATTGGGGACTGGCGGAGGATTGGGGGGGTCTTGCGGAGGGTTCGGAGGGACAGGAGGACTAGGAGAACGAACGGGAGGTGGTGGTGGTGGTGGTGGTGGACTGGGAGAACGATCAGGAGGTGGCGGAAGAGGCGGAGGACTGGGAGAACGATCAGGACCGAGGTCAGGAGCATCTGGATAGGGGGGAGGGGAATAAAACCGCTGTGGAGGGGAAGGAGGAGGTGTGTCTTCTTCTGGGCGCTGTTGTAGATAACTGAGTATTTGTGAACGGAATGATTAAAAAAACTCACCACGTTCTCTTTGTTGCGGGCACACTTGCGTTTACCAATGCGTTGGTGTTCATCTGATGCTTCACGCGCTCGCTTGGCCAGGCCTTGTAGTGTAGCAGTCCGTTGTAAAGTACGAGAAGTCGAAGCGGAATTTGAGCCAGATGCAGAGGGTATAGGCAAAGAATTAGAACGATTGGTGATGGAACTGGGAACATCGGAGAGCATGAGGCGAGCTGCATCAACAGTCGTCCCCCTGGCTGCTCTGATCGTGGTGTATTCGTCTTGATCAGCACTGGCCAAGTGTCGGTAGAAGGTTGTTTCGGAAACGATGCGAGGCTGTTGCTTGCAATGCCTGCGGCAGACGCAGACCCATCGCTTGGGGTCCGCTGTGTCTGGCTCCATTCAAGTTCTAACTTGAAGGCACCGTTAGTGAGATGGAATAAACGGAAAATCTTGCATACCGGGGTAGAAGGAGTAGTAGGGTTGGAGGGAGTGAGGAACTGGAAGAAAAAGCGGTTGTCGATGGCACGATGAGGCTGTGTAGCTGCGTGGTTAGAGCTGTGTGTAATAGGAGCATTCTATTGATGTAATCGATGTAACGCAAATGTACACCCCATTGCGACGACACAACGTGTGATATGAGCAATATCTATGGTCTCTACAACACATAATCTCTCAAAAAATGATATGTGATGATAATGTGGCCGTGCAGTTCACATGAGCTTAGCCGTGGTAATACCGGGTCATACCCAGTTTTCACTGGGTTTCATCCTTCGAGACGGCGAGACATCGGACATCCCGCGCTCTCATCGTTGCTATTTCTTTACCGTCTTCCACTTGCCACACTCGAACCCCACCGGACCCGCCGCTGAGGAGACGCTCGCCATTCGCTGAGAATGTAACTGCCTTTAATTGGTCACCGCCGTTGATTTCGATGAGTGGGCGATACTCTTGTCCAACGATCAGCATAAACGTGGTACCATTTTATTAGTACGCACTGGTCATTATTGACGACGTTGTTATCAGCCGCACTATGTAGCAGAGCAGGGGAGAAAGTCAACGAACATGCCCCCAGTTGTCCGTCTACCTTCTTTCCATTGGATAACGTTGCCTTTCCTCGATATAGACTGCTGCACTCACGGTCTATCACCTCAGCGTCTTCTCAGCGCTTGTTCACACTCAAATGTTTCCATCGACGAATCGTTTCTCCACGGAATGTTCCCGATGCACTCCGTCATGAACCTGAATACAAACAACCGTCTGTGAGGCCAAAAAGTCAACCGTTTGGACAATATATAACATTCATTCCTGGGGTGTCCACCAGATGACCAATACAGGTTAGCCGTCTTATCTCCCACCCTTTCCCATCGACTCTCCACCCTGACAGGCACGTGTGATGCTCAACAGCAGAATTACGGCGTTATAGTTGTTTGGGTCTTTAGCTTACATAGTTTTGAGATCGAGCGGACGGATGTCCCTCTGGTGAGCATCACTCACCTGCGTGTGTGAACTGCTACCATTGCTTCTTCAACGCATGCGGGGCCAACCTAATGATGAAAGGGAAAATCATATCTTGCAACAGCAAATAATGGGAATGTGATATGTACTTGAACTGCCCAACGCGGGTCCCATCCTTGCGCTCAATGGGTTTCGGCACATTCATTTGACGTTTTGGGCCAAGGAACGATCATATCGGTGCATGGTGAGCACTTTACTCTGCCTCCCATCGAGTCCCGTGCGCTTGTCCACTTGCGTCCACACTGCAGCACTCTTTTGAATGCGGGACTTCACCAATGCTCGTCCAGACTCCAACTCGGAGCTTTACCAACCTGGCTTGCGGTGTCCTCCACAGCCTAACTGCCATGTGTCGCATACTCACAAATTTTATCTAGCTCCAGCCTCCCGGACGTCTTGCATAGCCTCATATTCTCATTCCAAAACGTCCGGCCACTGAGTCGTCTCCAATCTGTGTACCTTACAGTGGTGAATTACGAATAAAATCCGAATATTCATGCTGAGGAGACGCTCACATGATGAGATAAGTCACGAATCTTGGAACCATAAACTCCAAACCAAGGGTATGAACCCCGCGAAAGATACTAGAGTAAATGGAGATACTCACACTGACAGTAGTAACCAAGGCATCTCTCCACGAGTGGCTCATCAATGTTGATTTTGCCCACACTCCCAAGAGCAGCTTGGGAGTTGTTGAATTGAGGGTTGCATCATGTATCATTGCTTCATTGTGTCAGGCTGCGTCACCATGGCTTTCAAGAGTGATGAAGCATTGGTGAATGAAATCTGCAGAAATGTTTGAATGCATGGCAACCAAGCTAGTAGAGTGCAAACCCACCAGAAACCCACTTGGTGATGGGTGGACTCATATAGATCTCTTTGTCAAAGGCATTTGCCATTTCAAGAAGAGATTCACCTGCCACATTCTTTGCGCAACCCACTGCATACAGGGCTTCACAAAGACACTGTTGAATAGTGATGCTGAGATCATCAAACTTCCAACCAGATATCTGTAAAGATGATGACTGTTATCCATGTGTCGCAAGATAGTCAGCAGGGAGCTTACCAATTGTCAGAGCCTTTTCTCTTCTTTCTTCACATCATCACTTCTCCCATCAATCACAGAAAGTCATGGAACTTCGTAGAACATTCATGATACTTCTCCAATTACTTACCTCTCTTAGTCAGCATACATCCAACAGTATATATACCAGCCTGTATTGTAGTTAGTTTTCCCTCAGAATAGGATTGTCTTTACTCTTGAATGTTCCCTAAGGGTATTCCCTAAGGTCTCTCTTGACAGTCCTGATATAATCCTATTCTCTTTTGCCTTACTGACTACCCTTTCCTCATTGTCCTTGCCTTTGGTGGCACTCTTTTTGCTTGTCATTGTCCCTTCTCTTCTCCCTACTGCTGTGTTATATGCAAATCCCAGCATAAAGGAAAATCTGTCACCTAGACAAAAACTAGGATCAGACTAGCACCAAGCAAACACTGATAGTAGCTTAGGATAATGTTGTTCCTCCCATAGTGCACCAGGAATGTTCTGTGTGAAGTCTGGAAGAAAACTTGACTTATATGCTTACTGACTGCAAGAACATCATTTGTTGCTATACATTAGTAGTGCCAATATTGAGCACCTTGCTCTGTCTACCTCTTGACACACTGAAGAAGCCCTCAAGCTTCTAGATCCTCTTTTTACCATATTCCACCACATTTGGACTTGAACCTGGCTGAGTTGTTGACTAGATGAGTAAGCAGGAGCTTGGTTGTCATGTCTCAAGAAGTTGAAGCAACCTTCTCCCATCCTACTCTCCCCAAAGCTCTCCATTGTGCTCAGTGGTCTCTAGACAAGTACCCTGATGTCCACCTCCCCTACTCTGCCTACCCCATCACCAACAAAGAAGTTGAGAGGCTTACCAAGTTTCAAGATAAAGTAATCACTAGTCCCTGACAACCTGGTTGGCACTACATTGGCACTTTCGAAACTCATCTCATCCAAAAAGCCAGATTCCAAGCTTGGCAAGCTTCCTGGCATAACATGGTCAAATCCAAAAGCCCATAATCAACATTTCCTCCCAAAATATCATCCACATCCCCCTGTACCATAATGATCTCCTGACCCACATCATGAGTGGCATCGATCTTGGGAACAATGACCCTGCTTACCATCCATGCTTCCCAGGCTATGCAGTCTATTCCTCCATTCTGGTCCCGTCTTGAGTCCTATGTGTCGTTGACTCATCCTTATCTGCCTCCTCAAACTCCCATCAGTATTTCGCTTTCCCCACCAACAGAAGTGAGACAAGTTCCCTATATTGACAACAGGAAAACACCAGAGTCAGTAATGGGGTTGATTAAAGAGCAGATTGGGGACTTTTTTGCCTAGTATGCTGAATGGACAATGAACTTCTTGATCAGCAGTCATGGGGCTGGCTTACCACCACTGATCTCCTACAATGTGATTGACATGCTGTGCAGTCTCCAGCCCTCCTCCTATATTCAACCCACATTAAGATCATTGAGGACTACTTCCCATCCTCTTCCCATCAAACCCATACCCCAACCCCAAATGCTGCTGGCTGCAGAGCACCAAGTGCAGGAGAGAATCTATGGATCCATTCATGTCCCCTGCCCCACAATCAAACTTCCTTCATCAGGAGGCCACTTAGACAAGAATTGCCTGCCCAAGCCTGCCTATTTCAATGGCAACAAGGAGACCTTCATGCAGTGGGCGCGAACCATGAAGATGTATCTGCGTTCCTTTGAGAAAGAAATTCTGGACAACCAACAGAAAATAACAATCATCCTCTCCTTTCTTACTAGCAACAATGCTGCTGGGCAGTTCACAGATTTATTTGTAATCCAGAATGAAGAGAACCTTGACCAATACCCATTCAGCATTTTCTGGGACACCCTCATTGAGATGTTCCAACCCAAGGCCCTACAATGAGATGCAGAGAGGAAACTGTGGACTCTGAAGCAGACCACCTCTGAAATGATTGAAGACTTCTTTATCAAGATGTCTATGCTCATCATCGAGGCCAAGTGGAACATCCAGACACATGGGGTACACCTCACTGAAATCACTAGAAATGGAATCCAATACAAGTACATGGAATTTGTAATCAGCCAAGTTCCCAGCATTGTCAATGAACACAATGTTCAAGTATGGGAAAAAGAACTCATCTGAGCAGAATATTCCCTTCGCACCCTCAACAATGCAAAGAAATCATTGCTCCACACCATTTGGACTCCTCACTGCCCCCAACAACAATCCCACCCAATGGTACTGGCAACTGTCGCACCTGCGAAAACTGCTGCCCCTATATATCAATACCATCCAAATGCTACAGGAATGTTCTCAGGAGCTGGAGCTCCAATGGACATTGGCAAGCTATACACACAAGGAAAGTGCATTAGCTATACCAAAGAAGGGAAAGATCAGGCTTGGTCCTGCACCACTCACTTCAAACTGCATCCTCAACAAGTCCACATGTTTGAGATAAATGGACATACAATAGAATATGAGACCCCCAGAGAATTGGCAGAGAAAGTGGCAGAAGTCACGAAAAAGGATTTTCCCAATGTAGAGTAGCCCAGTCATCTACCTCTACAAACATTAGTACTTTGTCTTGTACTGCACCTAAGTTATTGCTATCCAATTTGTTTTCCATGCTACAAGTAGAAGAACTGACTGAGTCCGAATGTGATGTGGTTGCTGAGCATCCTCTATTGACTATACTACAATGCCCCAAAAAGGCAAAAAGAGATACACTGGTTGGACCTCCAGTTGATCAAAAGGGTACCAAAAGTCAAATGGTAGAGAAAAGAAACAAGTGTTCCCATGGTTGAACACAGTTGATCCTTGGTCCACCCAATGGATCCAACAAGTTTGTCAAAATACAGATGAAAAGAGAGCATTGTCACATCTCTGATCATTTGTACATGACACAAGAACAGCAGAAGTCACTCCTCAGCTGATCACTGAGAGTAGTGCAATGTCCCCTATTGAGGCCCACCTATTGTTGCACGAGCTGCAAAGCAAGCCATGATACAAGAAAATCTTGAAAAAGAATGACCGCTTACTGACTGTCCATGTGGGTATGTTGTTGGACAACAGGAGAACTGTCAAAGCTGACACCCTTGTTGACTCTGGTTACACTGGATCAACTATTGATGCTTTATTTGTGACATGTAATAACATTCCCACTTACAAACTCCTTCATCCTATTCCTGTGTACAATGCCAATGGCACTCCCAATTCTAGGAGTGCTATCACTGACTTTGTTCTGGTGAAACTCTCCATCCAGGACCACATCAAAAGCTTTCCCTTGTGGTGACTGATCTTGGAACCCACCCATTGTTCCTCGGTTATGACTGGCTCAAGTGTCATAATCCTATGATTGACTGGGCCTCACAATCCATTTCCTTTGCATGTGAAGATCATATTCCTGATCTGGTCCCTACTGATGACGATGATAATGATTCGGAGTATTGCCAATCTTGGAAGGAGGGTGATTGCATCTTCAAAATTGAAGCCCTCGACTACCTCATGTCCTGAGGAGTTGCCCAAGATCTCCTGATTGAAGTACAAAAAGAGAAACACACAAAAACCTTCAAGGATGTTGTTCCAGAAGCCTACCATGCCTTTAAAGACATTTTCGCCAAAGAAACATTTGACGAACTTCCCCTGTCCTGACCATGGGATTATGCAGTTGAACTACTCCCAGGCAATCATCAAGTCAATTGTAAAATGTACAACCTAACAGTCGATAAATAAAAGGAACTAGACACCTTCCTCAAAGAAAATCTCACTTCTGGCCACATCCATCCCTCCAAATCCCCCTTTGCCTCCACCTTCTTCTTTATTAAGAAAAAAGATGGAAGACTCTACCCCATACAGGATTATCAAAAATTAAATGCCATCACTGTCAGAAACTAATATCCTCTCTCTTTCATTGCTGAACTAATCAACAAGCTCAAAGGAGCAAAACACTTCACCAAACTCGACATTTGATAGGGATACAACAACATATGGATGAAGGAGGGAGATGAATGGAAAGCAGCATTCTAAATGAACTGAGGATTCTTTGAACTCCTTGTAATGTTCTTCAGATTGACAAACTCACCTGCAACATTCCAGACCATGATGAATCACATATTCTGAGATCTGATCAATCAAGGAAATATGGTCATATACATGGATGACATTCTAATATTCACGGAATCCATTGAACAACATAAAGCAATAGTACAAGAAGTCCTTCAAATCCTCAGAGAAAACAAATTGAGTGTTTAACACACAAAATGTGACTTTGAGGTTGATGAAGTTGAATATCTCAGACTCCTTGTTTTGCATCAAAAACTTCGAATGAATCCAATGAAGATAAAAGAAGTCACCAATTGGCCTGTCCCCAAGTTAAAGAAAAAAGTCAGAGGATTCCTTGGATTCCTTAACTTCTATTGATGATTCATAAAGGACTTTGCCAAAATAGCAAGGCCACTCAATGCCCTGACTTCTGAAAAAGTGGAATTTGAGTGGTCAGAAGCATGTCAAAAAGCCTATAAACTCTTGAAGGAAACAATCACCACAGCTCCTGCTCTTGTCATGCCAGAAAATGATAAACCCTTCTGTCTAGAAACTGATGGTTTGGGAATTGGCATTGGAGCAGTCCTCTCCCAAGAAAAAGAAGGCCACTGGCATCCTATCACATTCATCTCAAGGTCATTAAACAAAGCAGAGAGAAACTACCATGCAGCAGATCTTGAAATGACAGCCATCATATTTGCACTCAAAGAATGGTGCCATTACCTCCTTGACACAAAACATGAGTTTGAGATCCTAACCAACCATAAGAACCTTGAATACTTCAAATGACCACAAGATCTATTGTGATGACAAGCATGGTGGAATCAACTCCTTCAAGAATACCACTTCATGATCAAACATCAACTGGAAAAGACAAATCCTGCAGATCCATTGTCTTGACAACCTGATTTTGACACAAAGATTGACAATAATAAGGAGATCACCATGCTTTTCCCTGATCAGGTCTTCAAAAACAAGGGAGCTGCTATGTGCTCTATCACATTTGAAGAATGAATCAAAAATCTCCAGTCTCGTGCAGAGAAATTTGCTGTTGAAGGGATCAAAAAGAGTGACTTACCATGGAAACTCAAAGACGGACTAATCCACTGGGGAAATGTCCTCTACATCCCAATGGAACCATCACTTCATGAAGCAATTGTTACGGTTCTGGCACCCCCCCGGTCTTTTTCTTCCTTACCCCATGACCTCGTGCCCTCTGAACCACTCCCTCACTGGACCACCCGCCCCAGTGCACTCCCACGCTCGCTTACGCTTGATGCAACATGTCTTGCAGCAGCCCAGCCGCTGCCCCCTGCACTGCCCTTCCTCAGTGCCTCTTGACACAACCGCCCTTCTGTGTCCTGATCCTGGATCTTCCCTGGGACATCTCTTTGGATCTTCCCACCCCTCCCCTCCTTTAGGGCCACCCCTTATGCCCTTCGGATCTCCAGCACTGCCCTACAGTGCCCCCCCTCCTGCACAGCTGTCCTCCTGTGCTCTCCTCGGTGATCTCTGCCCTTCAGATCTCCCCAACACTGCCCTACAGTGCCCTCCCCTGCACAGCCGTCCTCCTGTGCTTCCCTCGGCGATCCCCATCTCAGTTGAGGCCAGATCTCCCCTCAACATCGCCACCCTTACCTCGTGATGTGCTCCAACCCCACTTTGCTCTTGTGACCACTCACGTGCCATCACAACACATCACACCACGATGATTCCCACGACGCGTCCTTCTGCTTGTGAACTTCCCACGCAGGACCCCTCCTGCCTTTTTGGGCGATAACATCGCCACACTGACTCCAGGTTTCCTTATATGGATGGACTCTTACATAATAGGTTAGCTGCGCATGGACCATTACCAGATTGGGATATACCTGCCCTAAAGCCCTTACGGCTGGGGTATATAAGTTTGAGCTCCTCTTGAACACCTCTCTTACTCTAATCTTGATCTGACATCTAAAGTGTACACCTTACGGTTACTCTTGTGGTATTCATCATCCGTTCCCTGCAACATTCCCTTGCTTGACCTCTACCTCACCCTCCCCTCCTTCCTCCTTCGTTGAAGGACTCCGTCGACACCTAGTCCCTCTAGGTTCTCAAGCAATCCGCCGTTGCTCACTCATCCAACAGCTCATCGCCATTGGCTCATCTCCAGGTTCTCCACTCCAGTTAGGAGGACCCGTCCAGCCCGACGACGACCTCGTCATCCAATGTCCTCACCCCGGTCAAGGTCATTGGACCTTCTTCTACTAGGACTCTCGGTCGTTGTCTACCTAGGAGTACTACTCCTAGTATCCCTTGTCGTTCATCACCAGACTCACGTTAAGCCTGAAGGTATCCTGCGTAGTCAGGACTAGCAAGAGTTAGGCTCAGGTGGCTCTACGCTTCGTGTCTACTTGTACGCCTACCGGGTGGTAGTCGTAACAGCAATCATTGTCCAGAATCACAACCACCCTCTATCTGGACACCTTGGAGCACGATGAACAGGAGATCTCATATGAACAAGATACTACTGGCCCTTGATGAAGAAGGACATCACTTGGTACATTGCTGGTTGTGACACTTGTCAGAAAGTCAAAACCAAAGCAAAGAAAACACAACTACACCCGGATGATTCTGCCAATGGACCATGGGAAGTAATCTCTATTAACTTGATTGGTCCACTCCCCAAATCAAACAGGAAGGATGCAATTCTGACAGTAGTCGACACTTTCTCGAAGATAGTCCATTTTTTCCCCATCTCAACGACAATATCTTCTGTAGGAGTCACCAGGATCTATAGAGATCATGTATTCAAGCTCCATGGCACTCCAAAGAAGATCATTAGTGACCGAGGACTGCAATTCGTCTCATCTTTCATGTTGGCATTACAAGACCTTCTGCAAATTGAAGGAAATCCCTTCACTGCCTACCACCCACAGACCAACAGACAATCAGAACAATTCAATGTGCTGGTTGAATATTACCTCCACATCTATGTCAATCACTGACAATTTGACTGGGTGGAATGGCTCCCCCTTGCCGAATTTGCGCATAATTCAAAAGTTTCCTCCACCACAAAGATCTCTTCTTTTCTTCTCAACTACAGACAAAGCCCTCGTCTCAACACCACACAGAGGTCAGTAGCAAGAAACAGAAACAAAAAAGCATCTGTCTTTATTGAAGAAATGAAACAAAGTCATGCACAAGTGAAAGAAGCACTTCAACATGCTACAAATGACATGAAAAAGTACCACAATAGAAGGACAAGACCTCCACAGGAGTACAAACCTGGAGATCTTGTCCTCTTCAAGTCAATCAACATTCATTCAGATTGTCCATCATGAAAACTAGATGACAAACAATATGGACCCTTCAAGGTACTCAAGAAAGTTGGGAAAGGGGCATATAAACTCAAACTCGACTCCAAGTGGTGAGAAATACACCCAGTCTTCAACAAGTGCCTTCTCCACCCATACCATAAAGAAGAATTCCCTTTGCAGAAGAAACCACCTCCACCACCACCTATTATACAACCCCAGAGAGAAGAACAAGAGATCAAGAACATTGTCAACTCATGCAAATGAAGAGGGAACACTGAGTACCTTGTTCACTGGAAAGGGTTCCCCAGAGAAGAGAATGAATGGGAGAAGGCATCAGAGCTAGACAATGCTGCCAACGCCATTAAAGACTTCCATTGTCTCCATCCCACTGCTTATCATTCCAAAAAGACAATGAGAGTTCACTTCACAGACACCAACACTCCCTGCTCTTGTCTGATCTGTCTTGGCCTCCCACTCCCCATTCCCTCTCCTATGTTCCTTGATCCTGATTTCCTCTCTTTCTGCAAAAACATGGATCATTTGTGTAATTATGCATTTGATACTCCTCTTACAGACATCCTTTATTTAGAAGGTGAACTTGTCGAAAGGGACTTTGACTCTTAAAAGGGGGGTAATGTTAGAACCTTCTCTCTTCTCTCTTCACATCATCACTTCTCCCATCGATCACAGAATGTCATAGAACTTCATAGAATATTCATGATACTTCTCCAATTGCTTACCTCTCTTAGTCAGCATACGTTCAACAGTATATATACCAGCCTGTATTGTAGTTAGTTTTCCCTCAGAATAGGATTGTTTTTACTCTTGAGCATCCCCTAAGGGTATTCCCTAAGATCTCTCTTGACAGTCCTGATATCAATGAGATGGCAAAGAGACAAGATCCCATATAATATCATGCACATTTGGGCTCATGTACACTCAAATGATTGAATCAAACCTTTGTAGTCATTGTTCTCCCTCTGAGTTTCCCAGAAGTATATATCCCTGCTGAATATGTCAGTGGTGATGGCAGCATGTTATGTACATTCCTGAATCACACAGAATATTGAGTTAAGGTGCGCTGTAGCAATAAGGTTGCCAATGCGCAATACTGCATTGTCAAGTTCTCTGGCCATGAACAAGATGATGGCCTAAGCAGATAAGTAGCTGAGTGGAAATCATAATTCCACCACATGGGTAATACATACCTTGATCAAAAGGAGAAAATCCACATCACTTGGATAGAATGCCTAAACACAAAGTCGAACATGTGAAAGCCCCCCTTTTTTTCCCTGTTGCCAATGAGTGTGACATTCTTTGCAATGTAGCCAAGGACAGATGGTAGAATCTTGATGGACTTACATCATCAATGTAGAGTGAACACAATTGTATGAGAAAGGAGAAAATAAAATAAAAACTGATGTTTTCAGCATCATTAATTGCTACATTCCAAAGTCCCAAATGAGCTCATACAAGGGCTTGGCTGGTGGGTCATGGTGCATGATGGCTCAGGTGCATAAAACCAGTGATAGTTTCCATCAGTGATCCTCCAGTATCTTTGAGACAGTCCTGCTTCCAGGAATTGGCACAATGTTGCTGATGTCAATGAATAGTACTTGAGAGGCAAAACAATTGGTATTCGTGTCAAAAAAAGAGAACAAAAGATGGATAGGCAATAAAACCATCTCCATATGCCAATTAATCTGACAATACACAATACTTACAGTGAGATAGGATGGAGGCAGAAAATCTCTGGGATTGTTGATTGTAATTGTCTCACCCTGCCCAGTGCTGATTATGAGAAGCTGATTGTCTGGTGAGAGTGTGATTGAAAGTGTGTTGGATGAGACCAAGTTGAATGTGCATTGATGTGGCCACACTTACAAAAATTAACATTTTTTCTAAGATTATTAGGTGAGCAGAGTTATTCCACCACAAGCAAACAGTTGGCCAAGCAAATACCACTGGCATACCCCTATTTACACCCCCTTAGTAGCTCATCAGTGGATCAACAAGCCTCTGGCCCTCTACTCTCTCCATTGCACACCAATTTTGTTGATGTTAACTGCTGGGCTGCCATCTCCATCTTGGCCAATGGCACAGGAAAGCTCAGTTATTGAAAAGCACAGTGTGATTGCTGCTGCTGAAGTTGATTGCAATGGTGTGTCTCTTTCTATCTTTCAAAGAAGCTGTTACATATTGCAGTATTGTAGGGATTGCAAACAAAGGTGTAGAGGAAACAATAGGCCAGGTTCATGCTGGTATTAAAAACAAACCATATGCACTCTTCTTCCATGGGATAGTACAGTATGTGACCACCCTGAGCAGTCTTATCCTCTTCAAGTGCTTCAAATTGGACTGAATGCTGCTTTCCAACCCAATTGCCCAGAGCATTGGTAACCTAACAAATCCACAATTCTTGTCAAGCAGGCACATGCAACTTGTCTCCACCAAAATCCAACTTTTGTCTGGAAATGCATTCCTGCCAAAGGTTTGTTCCATAGTCAAGCCAGCTTTAGGGTTCCTCAAGATAGCTCCACACATGAATATGCTTATCCTCTTGGATACACATAGTGATTACTCAACTGGTTAGGTAATCCATGACCTGGACCATTCCAATAATGGTTGTAGTCAGATTGATAGGGTGGATTAGGTAAGTTATATCCCATTTTCTATAGGATGTTAACAGAGCAATAATAATACATCTCCAGATATTGTCACATTATATTGGATCTGATATATGGAAGTGTCTTTCCACAATCATGGATATCAAGGGGCTGTTTTTGCTTACATGTGGAGCAGCCTTCACAGTAAGGGAGCACTTTATTGCAGAAATCATCCCTTTTATTGAAAAGTGAGCCAAAAAATGGGATTCTGATTCAATTGGATGCTAAATTATTTTCACTAGCCAACAGTTTGACTTTATAATTGGATTTTCACCTCCCTTAGTACAACCAATTTTGGTGATGCCCTTTATTCTTGAAGTGGTCCACAAAATATACATCAATCAGACTCCCATTGAAGCAGTGCTGCAAAAGGAGATTCCTTTGCACTGGGACCTGTTAAAGCATACCCCAGTTGTCCTAGTAGGCCAGACAAGCAGTGGAGAACTCATTTCCTGCAGGCATATCCTATGTATCCCTTCCCCCTTGGGCTTCCTTGGGACTGGTCACTGTCTGTGGAAATAAGGAATGTCAAATTGGCCAAGCAACATCAAGGTGAATACACCAACATGGCAGAAAAACTATGATTTTGCAAAATTCAAATGCAACAAGTGTGTTACAACCAGTGTAACAATGGTACACATTTGTGTAACATGTTGTCTCATTCCTTCCCTAGATTGACTCCACAGAGGAATTAAGGGTGAATGGCTTGACCAAAGTCAACAGTACTGGGACTGGCCCAGAGTTGAAAGGAGTAGAGGATGAGACAGAGGTGAGGCAAGGCATGAGGGAGGGGATCTTGAGGAACAAGTTGACAACATGAATAAGTGTATATCAAGGTTAGAGAAGGGAGTAGGTACATGCAGTGCTCTAATATATATAGTATGTATGTACTTCAGGGCAGGAGTTGGAGTCCTAAAGATAAATAAGGTAATAGATGCATCACATCACATAGCACATGAGTGGTATACAAGGATAAAAGAGGATACACATTACTCATAAGAAGAGAGTGATGAAGGAGGCAGTATCTATGTAAGTCTGTAAGAGTCAGAGGAAAAGTAAGAGTCAAAAGAGATGGAGATTCCTGGAGGTGATGAAGTGGGAATACCCAGAGGTGATGAGGATAGTCTCAACTCTCAAAGAGTAACTCATCTAGAAAGTTGGCCCATATGGAGGAAGAGATGTGGTAGTCTTGGAAATCAGTGAAGATCTTGGCAAAGAGTGAGGACCTGGGGTGGTCAAGGTGGGAGGGTGGTGAGAGAGACAATGGTTGAAGAGGAGATGGGTGACAAGAAGGAGGAGAAGGAGAAAATGAATAGGGGGTCTCCTCAACTGTAACAAAGTGCTAGTGGACATCTGGCTACATTCCTCAGCCAGGCTTGCCAAAGCCAATTTTGCCCACCCATTTCTTTTTTTATCATGACTTTCCTCTTTCTGGAGCAAATGAAACATATATTACATGGGCTCAGCAAGCAAGCCCAATGGCAGACACAGATGGGAGAAAATAGGTTAGATTACATCTGTATATTAGGATCCATGCCATTGTACATATCTACCAGTTATTTCTCCTGCTGAATCTCCCTTCATGTTATTTCATTTGCATTTGTCTGGTATGTTGTTGCATGCAGTGTCAGGACTTATTTGCTATTGTACTATTACCCACTCTAAGAAACACATTATGAAACTAAGGCTCACTCTGGAATAGTGGAGAAGCTAGTATAGCAAACCCAGCTGGTTGCCATGCTGACATCTCTGCAATGACCTTGGTTATCTTATTCTCCACCAAGTCCTCAAGCCTTATTGGCATTTTTAACATGTAATATACCTAGATTCTAGGTGCATAGGTCTCAAAACTGTAGTAGTTATTTATATATTTTGATTCAATTTGTTATGATGGTGAAATGACAAAACAACAAGACCAACATACCTTTTGGAGATTGTTATGGTCCTTCAAGTACATATGGCTTGATTGCAATCAGAACCTGAACAAGTGAGCTTGCTGTCCACCACAAACACAGCAGCAAGCAGTTTGGAACTGGAACACAGGAGCATACAAAGCTCCACATTACTCCATATGCACCCTTCCAATGCTGCCTTCTCTTCCTTCCCAATCTCCCCCAACTTCTATTAACACCCAGCAAAGTGTAACAGTTAGCTATGTATTGTTACAATCACTACTGGTGACTGTGACAATGGGACACATTGGTGTGTTACATGTTCCAGGACTCTGATCAACTTGTATGGAGTTAGAGTCCAAATGGCCAGTGTTGAGCTAGGCTTTAGACAAGGACTGGCCTTGTGTGGTAAAGAGAAGAGGGTGAAGATAGAGGGAGCAAGAGAGAGGGCAGTCTCAGGGAACTGTATGACTACACCAAATAGTGTATATCAAGGTTCAGGGAAGAGATGGGTACAAGTGGTACACAAATATATATAGTACAGTATTTTAGGACTGGGGGTGGAGTCTTAAAGATAAATATAGTAGAGGTGTGTTGCATTGTGTATCATGGGATAAGTAAGTGGTGGATGAAAGAAGGAAATGCATTGCATGTAAGTAGAATGTGGTGTAGAAGTCAGTGTCTGTCATGTAAGTAATAAGGCATAGGAAATGAAATAGAGCAAAATGAAATAAATAGTCTAAAGGTGAAGCAGGATTAGACCAGAGGCAATGCAGGCATAGCCTGGTCATCAAATAGAGTCTCATCTAGGAGGTTGGCCCAGGCACTGCCTGGAATGTTGAGGTGACAGAGATTGGCAATGATCTTGTCAAAGAGGTTGTGGCCCAGATGGTCAAGTAGGAGAGATGGAGAAGAGAAAGAAGATTGAGGAGGAGGAGGAGAAGGAGGAGGAGGAGAAAAGAATAAGGATTCCTTGATAACTGTAATATATATTGCCTGAAGCTGAGGCCTATTATTGTCATAAATTTGAAGTTGAAGCCAAGCACCACATGGCTAAGGCTTTAAAAGAACACAATTTATAGATAATGAGGATCTTGTTGGATATTATTTCCTATTAGATATTGCTTATATAAGCCATATTTACATTGCACCATTTACTATACCTTCTACTTTAGTGACTATTAAAGTATTCTACAGGTTATGAGTTAGCTCTTCCAAGCTCAGTAGATCACTCCTGAACTTGAAAAATGAACTTGGAAATGGCTTACCAAGTTGAGTTTGATGACAGCATGAAAATTGAGGTTTTGAGCCTTAATGGACAAAAATGGTTGGATTGCCACACAATATTAATCAGCACAGTGGAGGCAGCAAAATGCACCATAATGCCATCCAACTACAGTACTGTACTCAAGATAATCAAGTTGAACAGGAGACCAAGCTACAATGAAGCCAACAAACAACAGTGCCTCAAGAAATAGCAACTATAAATGGCTGAAGAACTCAAGAAACACTTAATGAGAGCCAAAGAACTTGCTAAGAGGGATAGCCAGGATGAAAACAAGGGCATGGAGACCCACTGCATGTCAGAAAAGCCCCAGCAATCCCAAACAGCAAGTCAGCAAGCCAATAAAGCAGCTACTGGAACCATGACCTGAAATACAACATGCACAGGGTCCACAGAACCAGCAAACATGTTAAATAACCCAATGGACCCAGCCATGAGGTGAAATGGAGCCATTGCACACAAAACCATGCCCACACCAGTTGCAAAGGAAGCACACAAGGAATCTTCAATGAAATCTAGTAGAACTTGTCAGCACATCACCACAGATGTCACTGATGTACCTAGGATATCTCCAGTCCCACCACCATCACCTGTTAATCCACCAGAACAAACCATGCAACATAACAAACCCCCAAGCATCAAGCTTGAGGATGGGAGGGAGTTTCCAAGCTGTGACATGCAAGGATCAAGCCCCCAGAGTTGATTGAGGATGATGAAGTGAGCAGAGATAGCCAATGCCATTAGCCAAGGTGTGACTTGCCTTATTTGGGCAATACTTGAGTGACACAACTCATGGACCTCACACCTGCAGAAATAATGCTACATGGACTACTAGTTCATTCATTCAATAAATATTGGTATACTTTCTTTTGATTTTACCATCTTTCATTAGAATAAACACTTACAGTCTATTGTCTTAGCCTCTCATATTTGAGAGAGTGTGTTGGATATTATTCCCTATTAGGTATTGCTTACATAAGCCATATTTACATTGCATAATTTACTATACCTTCTACTTTAATGAATACTAAAGTATTCTACAGGTCTCTGCAAACAAATAGACAATTTATCATTTTCCCCTTCTCACACTATGCTTAGTGCCAGCATTCATACTACTACTTTGGACAATAATGAAAACAGTATAGTAGATTGCATGAAGGACAATTTCCCTGTTTGTACCATTGCATCTGTACTTGCCAATATTATTCCATATTCTGAAAGAGTGACTCCATGAAGTATAGTGCTGGAATTAAAAAGTAGCATGCTTGATTCTCTTGTTTGGTAAGTTGAAAATTCTCCTATCTATAAATCCCTCAATAAACATTAACATTCTTCTGTGGCCTTTAGAAGTTTGACTTTGTTATTTAGTGGAGAATTCTTGCTTAAAACAGTCTTACTTAGGAAATAGGCTGGCCATTGGCAGAAATCTTCTGTTCAGGCACTTCTGGATTTTAGGACAGACATCTCACACTTTTACTGATGAATCTTATGTACAAAGACATGGACTAAAAACCTATGAAATCACTAACCCTATTGCAGTTATTAATGTCAATGGCTCTAATAGAGCAATCAGCAAAGTTACCCATTTGGTTAAATTAATCATTGGCATAAATGACCATTACAAGATCATAGATACTTACACCTCTCATCTTGGTTCTCACCATCTTATTATTGGTTATGATTGGCTTTACTGCCACAATCCTGATGTCAACTGATTTAACAACACTATTTCCCTTCCTTGTTGTACAGAATACTGCCAAGTTATTGGTGATGGACCCTATCCCCCACTTCCTCATTTATGTTCTGAACAACCTTTGATTCAGGTAATTGAAGAAGAGTTAAAAGAAAAGGTGCTGGAAGCATACCATGACTTCCTTCACATGTTCTCTGAGAAAGAATTGAAAAGAATGCCTAAATGAAAACCTTGGGATCATACCATAGATCTTAAACCAGATTTTGTTTCCAAGAAAGGCAGGTAATTCCATTTTCTGATACCTCAGTCTATTCAAATGGCAAGGGTTCCAGGGGCGGAAATGGTAGGAAACTCTACTAGATGTTTGGTGTGAATTTACATAACTCTGAAAGCTTATGTTGAAAAGGTGCGACGTATGGATATTAATACCATCAATAGCAAAAGATTTGCTCAAGAACATCCCTTTCTCCATCTGATGAGTAATAGAACTCCCATGGTGTGTAATGTACTGATTTTCCATATACAAGATCCATTCTACCTCTAACCTGTTCACCACTTTACCACAGAAGCCGAAAGAGAGCTTCAAGCAACCCTTGGAGATTATTGGTGATGAATCCTTTCTGCCAGAGGATGTGAAGTCAATGAACTGGAAGGTGATTGACTGCGAGCTTGGAGGGTGAGGAAGAATGGCTAGACACAGGTGGAGAGGACAAGGAATGGCACAAAACCTCCGTCTGCATTTCTGTCCCTCTCCCACAGCTGCTGCCTGAATCCCAGGCCAAAAGACTACTGCAACACCTTCTATTATCGGAACCTGGTCTCGGTCACAATGCTAGGATCCACAGCATGCGACTTCCCACCAAGGCTTCCATTGCATATGTTGCGACATTGGTGAATAGCCTGATTCAATTTTAACCAGAAAACAAGCTAAATATTCTCAGGCACGGTTTGCCTTGACTTCAGTTTTCTCACAAACGGATTTGATCACTGATTCGGAGTGCTTCTATAATACTATCTTGGAGTTGTTGGAGGATCCAGCAGAGCATAAAGAAGTCGATGCTCTTTTGGCCCAGTGGAGCCAGTGAGTGAGACTGCCAAATATCCTTCACCCATCCTTGACGTTCATGATAGGCAAGTATTCCTTCTGTACATGGAGACTAGCATGCCAAGTAAGAATAGTGTGCTTACCAAGATTTGCATGAAGCAGGCTCATAACTCACACATTGCCTGGTTGACCATAGTGTAACACAATTTTTGTGATTCTACTATTGTCTCTTAACATATGTAGTGCAATGGCATTTTTGGTTTTTACCACTGAGTGGCAGAGATGCCAAGGCCAGCATCAGAAGGATGCTCAGGTTGCTTACAACGCTGTTAGCCCATATATACCCTTGCTCAGCAAATTATGGACCTCAGTGCTCTCACCAAACATTTTGTCCAAGGTGATTGTTTCCTCAGATTTCATTCTGAATTTCAATGCCATCTCTGGTATAATGCATGGAATGTGCACTCCCCCCAGCATAAATTCCCTCACCGAAGTATACTAAAGAAATCATAAGTGGAAGGACAATGATTGTCTAATGTACAACTCCCTCAGTGAGTGACCTTACCCATTGTCTCTCATTTACTACTTCCTGGATTATCTGACCCTTCATTGCCTCAAGAATCCAAGCAGCATCTTGAGCCATTGCAATGTTGGTAGACACATTGTGAGTTGTGAGTTGTGTTGAGCAAAATGGGCTTGAGCATCAGAGTGATTCAGTGAGATTTGGCATCTTCTTCACTAGGCGATCGCCGAGCCATGTGAGAATGGAAATTGGTAAATGTAACAAATGGGATGCTATGTGTGTTAACCTTGAGTTGTGTTTTAATATGGATTTCCATTTCATTGGTTCAGGTCCATCAGCAAAGGTGATTTTTTAAGGCATCAAGGTTTCTGATCTACCAGGCAATATGCAATGCTCTCAAAGTGGGGGGTCACATCTTGGAGGCGATTGAGTATTTCTGACAGTTGCAGAGTGAGCTAAAAGAGGACACGGATAGCCAGAATGGATGACATATTGTAATTGAATTTGGCAAATTGTGATTGAACAGGTAATATAAAGCAGGGGCTATTGTATGTAAATGTAATGAATATTATGATCAGTAAAGGAATGTTATGTGAAACTAAATTGCTCTGTGCTGTTGCTCTGCGATATGCGATTCAGTCCAATGCCTCAACTTCATAATCGAGTTCCAACCAACTTGCTTGGCAGAATTGTAGGCTGTGCAAGCTTGGGGTCTCCGAAAACTCTTGCTTGCTGAAACACTTCTTGTACAGTGTGTCACTGAACTCGAGCTTGACCCTCAAACTTGGCAAGGTCATTCTGCATTCTTGCATTATCCTCTTGGAGTAATCAAGAAGTTTTTGGGAATATTTGAAGCAGCTGATAAGCCCTCTCCAAGTCCTCACCACCATCATGTCCAGTACTGCAGACGGCATGTTTTTCAGAGTCAACCTGAATACCAGATCGTGAGCCTCAGCAATGCTGGCACATCTCATCTTCAACAATTGATTTCTCAGTGCCTGTAGTTGCAAAAGTGCTTTACAAAAACCAGTATGACTTATTTGTTACGACCAGTAACAATGGTACACGTTCGTGTGTACGAAGACTTGACCGTCTGGGAACGGAGTAGAGTCTTTGACCTCGTTCCTACACTTGGACGACTCCGCAGAGGAGTTAAGTGTGAACGGCCTAGCTAGAGCTAGCAGCACCTGGACTGGCCAGGAGTAGGAAGAGTAGAGGATGAAGTAGCGGTGAGACGAGGCACGAGGGAGGGGATCTCGAGGAACGGAAGTCCACACGAAATAGTGTAGATTAAGGTTAAGGAAGAAGGAGGATACAGGCGGCGCCCTAATATATATACTGAGGACGTTTAGGGCCGGTATCGGAGTCCGAAGTATAAATAAGGTAAGACGCGTCGCGTCGTGTATCGCGTGAGATAATCAGACCGTGAAATAAGGGAATATGAACAGCCGCAAGAGAGGCTGTGAGGAGGCAGTGTCTGTAGAAGAGTCGTAACGAGTCAGAGATAAAAGGAGATCGCCGAAGGCGATGAAGAAAGGAAATATCCGAAGGCAGAGAAAGGGGGAGATCGCTGAGGGCGATGGAGAGAGGGCACTGCTGGAGGCAGTGGAGAGGGATTGTACCGGAGATGTCCGTCCGATGGTCTAAGCCTTGAACAGGGACTCGTCTAGTAGGTCAGCCCACGTAGAGGCAGGGATGTCGTAGTCCCCTAAGTCGGAGAAAAGGGAGGAGAAAAGGGAGGAGCCGGGATGGTCCAGGTGTGAGGGAGGGGTGACCGATGAAGGGATTGGAGTCGGTATACGAGGAGGAGGAGACGTAGAAGGAAATTGGTAAGGGGTCTCCCCCAGAACCGTAACATTATTCAAGTCGAGACGGCATGGTGCGCAAAATTTTCTGAACAGCCAACCTTGACTTGAGTTTAACAGCAATTATGTCATCATCAGCAAGTGAGAATATGCCATTATAATTATTAGGTTTATTCATGATGCCCGATTTGAGAAACAATGAAACAATGTCCAGTTAACTAACCCTATCAAATATAGCTGCTGCTGCTGACCTTCCCCACCTCGCCACCCTAAAGCTGAACCAAGTTATGGCACCCACCCATTTGCTGACCTCACTTGTTGAACCCCAACAAGGCCTACTCGACCAACTTCTGGCCTCTGACTTGAACAATCTCCCTGCCTGACTTCCACCATTCCCCTCTTCCTTGTTGGAAGACCAGCAAGGACTCAACCTCTTGCTCATATCAGACCTCAATGAGCTCCCTCTTTCTTTGCCTCTGCTGCCTCTGGCTGTCTCTTCACAAGATAGCTCACTCACTGCCCTACTCGCATCAGATCTTAATGAGCTCCCTCATCCTTTTCCCTTGCCATCTCCAGCTGTCTCTTCACAAGACAGCTCCCTTGTTGCCTTACTCACTTCAGATCTTAATGAGCTCCCTCGCCCTTTGCCTTTGCTGCCTCAGGCTACCTCATCACAAGACAGATCGCTCACCATCCTACTCACATCAGATCTTAATGAACTACCTCATCTGTTGCTGTCACTTCCACCTGTCTCTTCACAAGACAGCTCCCTTGTTGTCTTACTTGCTTCAGATCTTAATGAGCTCCCTCGCCCTTTGCCTTTGCCACCTCAGGCTATCTCATTGCAAGACAGATCACTCACCATCCTACTCGCATCAGATCTTAATGAACTACCTCACCCATTGCCATCACTTCCACCTGTCTCTTCACAAGACAGGAGAGCACTCAACATACTCCTCACTTCAGATCTCAATGATCTAGCTCAATTTCCTTCTCCACCTTCCCATGATTCTGCAGTCCAGCGACTGCTCGATTCCAACCTCAACATGCCTTCTTGCCGACCATCCCCACTGCCGCCATTGGTCCCTTCAAAGCAAACCCTGGACCAGCTTCTCGAGTCCCAACTCAAAGAATTGCCGCCTCCCTCACCTCAGCCATCCACACCATGGCAGAAAAGGATGATTGCATCCTTCTTAGAGATGGTGAGGACATCTCAGCAATCATTTAGCCACCTATCTCCTGATGTCAATCAGGGCCTTGAATCACATCGGAGTCAAGATGAGTTGGATTACAGTGAAGGTGAAGAGAGGCGAGTGACTTTGCGTGAGTAGATAATAATTTGCTTTGTATACCTGAACTTTCTAACCATTAATAGATGTTGGTAATCCCTTGACTTTCCTGGAGTCACCCACAGATCAGACCTCATGGCTCAATGTCTTGGGTGTCAACTCTCAACTTTACAAAATAGTTGGCGAATGGAGATGAAAAGAGGTTCCAGATGAAGAACATCTGAAAGGGCTCCTAACTAAGAAGAGAATGTTGGAGGAGAGATATATAGAGTTGATAATTGGGAAGAGAAAGCTATGGGAGATTTGAGAGCAACTTGAAGAGTCAGAAAGATGCTTGAGAAGGGGTATGCAAGGTTAGGGTATCTCAGTAATGTCAAGTGTATAGCAAAGGTACAAGTAGGACATGTTGGCGAGACAACATTCCAAGGAAGAAACCAGGCACAAGTGATGCCTACTAGCAGCCAGTAATCTTCAGTCCCGATATGCAAACATCTTTGGCAAACTGTAGTTACTACACCAAACACAGTGTGGTCTATGTACCACAAGTGTTGGAAGCAACACTGAAAAAAACTGAGCGGTCAACATACTGTACATGGGTCGCTGGGATTCACCTCTTGTAAGCAACAGGTCTGACATGCTGATCATGTTGGTCAGATGCTTGGGCAATGCCATAGTGAGCTGTGCTCATCGGCACCTGCACATTAGTAAAGATATCACTGCCATTAAGCTGTAGCTAGGTACGGTGGTCATGCATTGGCTATGTAGGGATTATGATGAAATAACAGGTGGGAGTAAATCAGGGATTGGTCCAGATAAGGCTGCCATTGATGTTGCACAGGCATGGAAGCATAACATTCTCCAAAGGGGGTATAGAAGATTGAGAAGGACTCGGGGGAAGTGACTTCATGTTGGCTTGGAGACACTTCATGAACATTCTGTTACTAGGCATCATTGGATGGTGAGCAGGAGTGATAACAGATGCATTAAAACCACAATGCATGTCTCCAAAAATGTCTGTCAGCCCTGGAGTGTACTCTCTCATGCCACTGCCGCCGCTTGAGTTTAACTGTCATTCCTTCAAGACATCCTTCTCTTCCGATGAGATGTACTTCTGTGTTTCATACTTCTGAGATTCTTGTTTCAGAGACATGATGGATGCTCAAAGCTCAATCATCATGTCAGCTTGTCACATCTGTTCCATGTCAGCACACAGCTGGGCAACAATTGGTTGAGAAGGGCAATGAACCTGCGAAAACTCAACAAGTGCATTGGGAGCAAGGCCCAGCTCCATCCAAGTCTTGCATGTGAACTCTCTGCATCGTTTCTGCTCAGGTTCACCAGTAACCTTGTCCTCATCTGACAGCATACACACATGACGTTGAGCTGGCGCAAATGGAAACTCTTCGTCAAGTTCATGTTTGCCAGGGACCTCGTCTTTGTCCAACAGTGTACATGCATGACATTGAGCTGGCGCAAGTGGAAACTCTTTGCCAAGTTCATGTTCACCAGGGGCCTTGTCTTCATCCAACAGTGTATGTGCACAACATTGAGCTAGCGCAAATGGAAACTCTTCTTCAAGTTCACTGTCACTGCTTGGTGCACACTCTGGGAACTTATGTTGTGTGGCCCTCTCATTGGGGCTCACCCAACTCTGCCCAGAACTGGTATCAGGGTCACTATGGGAGTCACTGGACTGTCTGGACAGCCCCATGTTCAGTTGGAGGCGAGAAAAGATACTGCCCTCCACCATAACCCACAGCAGGACAGAGTTGGGTGATGTTACGACCCGTAACAATGGTACACGTTCGTGTAGAACTGTGTAGTGTTCAACTTGGCTTCTTCGACAAGGAGTTAAGTCAGAACCTCGTTCCTACACTTGGTCACCTCCGTTAAGGAGTTAAGTGTGAATGGCCTAGCAAAGCTAGCAGTACTGGGATTGGCCCAGAGTTGGAAGAGTGGAGGATGAGAAAGCGGTGAGGCGAGGCATGAGGGAGGGGATCTCGAGGAACAATGGTCCACACGAAATAGTGTAGATTAAGGTTAAGGAAAGAAAGGCATACAGGCAGCGCTCTAATATATATAGTGAGGACTCTAGGGCAGGTATTGGAGTCCAAAGTATATATAAGGAAGGAGACGCGTTGCGTCACAGGGCACATGAGGTAAATGGACAGGATATAAGGGGGAAACGTATAGCCATAAGAGAGGCTATAGAGGAGGCAGTGTCTGGGCGAGTCAGAGTAAGTAAATAAGAGTCACGGAGGGAAAGTCTGGAGGCAGTGGGGAAGGGAAGTATCCAGAGGCAGTGGGGAGATCTCCGTTCTGATGGAGGATAGCCTCATCCCTCAAAGAGGGATTCGTCTAAGAGGTCGGCCCATGTGGATGTAGGGATGTGGTAGTCCCAGAGGTCGGAGAATAGGGACTGGAATAGGGAGGCACCAGGATGGTCAAGGTGGAGAGGAGGGGTGACCGACAAAGGAATAGGAGTCGGTGGACGAGGAGGAGGAGACGTAGAAGGAAACTGATAAGGGGTCTCCTTCTTAACTGTAACAGGTGAGCAAGACAGATGATGGGTGAAGCTGCAGCACTGAATGTGGACGTATCATCGTGTATGTCTGAATCCAACAGACATAGCGACAACGGTGTTTCAAGATTGACAAACCAACAAGCCATAGGCAGGATACATCCTAGGATTTGACCACCAAAATAAGTCAAGCTGGAGGTTGTAGTGACCTGTTACCTTAAAGAAGCATTATGGCAAGCTGTACCTCTTGCCAACAACAGGTCCAAACCCATTCATGATAGTGTAATGCTAGTAGGAAGAATTTTGAGCCTGACAGCTTGTATATACAAATTCTGCTGCAGGATAATCCTCGTTCCTCCTTGCGTGGTGCTCATTGTGAAATTTGGCGAATCCAAGTCAGCAATGGTTGATGCGGTAGGGATGATGGTCACGTGCAACTCAGCAAAGCAAGGCTTGGCAATGTATTCACATCATGGAATATGTGGCAGCACTATATTAAAACTCATGTTTACTACTCAGGGAAGGAATATGCATTACATACCAGAGCAACTGCGGCATGTACCAGAGGACTGACATCTCATTATCTATGTAAGTAGCATGGTTCACCGAACATCCTTAGCCATCCTTTCCTTGTATTCTTTCTTCTAAACTTACATGTTTCTCCCACAGTACATTCCACAATTCCTGTTGGTAAAGCTGACATAAAGGTGTACAGTGTGTGTGCTGCATCAAATCATCTGAGTGCTTAAGATCTAGTGATCAGAGTCTAAGTTTGGAAATGTCTGTGTTGCCAAAGATGTATGCTTGGGAATGTGAGCATTGGGGAATTCGCCAATACACAAGGCTCATAATTCATCAACCTAGGATATTATTGTACCTCACCCATCTCGCCAATGAGACTGGGTAGAAGTTGTGCACACTTTCCCTCATGTAATACATATAACAAATCCTATTACCTGTTGCTGAGCTTACCCCATGCTGAATCAGCTTCCCACTAATGAAGCATATAGACCCTGGATTATAAAGCAGTTGAAGGCTGAAGGTGCTCAGTTCCAGAATGGCCTTGTCATAGTTGCCAATAGTGAGCATGAGGTCATACCAACGAATGTTGGTCTTTGGATCTTGATGCAACAGTGACTCCCTATTGATAATCAGAGTGATCGCTGTGAAGGCTGAGTGCCAATGGGCCAGGACTTCATGCAAATCCAGAACCTCATCATCTTTCTTTAGAGTCTCCATCACTCTTCGTCCGGCAGCATGTAGTTCTGGATGAACTATAGTGAGCAATGCATTGAGAAGTCTCAAGCTTTCCTCCTTAGCTTTCAATCATGCCCTTGCCAGACCATCTGCCCTCTTAAGGACCAGGGAAGAGCAGGGTAAATGCTCCGGTGTCTATTGAATAGTGACTTTGTAGTAAGAACCGAGAGCATTTGCCAATATACTCACCTTGTGGCCCTGCTGATGCCATGCCAGTGATACATTCAAAGATCCTGATGTCACTGAGGATCTAAAGTACAGAGGGTTAGACCCCCATCTGTTACGACTACCACCCGGTAGGCATATAAGTAGACATGAAGCGTAGAACCGCCTTGAGCCTAACTCTTGTTGGTCCTAACGGCATAGGATTCCTTCAGACTTGATGTGAGTCTGGAGACGAGCGACGAGGGATACCTGAAGTAGTACCCCTAGGGAGATGACGACAGAGAGTCCTAGAGTAAAGAGGTCTTGTGACCTCGACCTAGGGGAGGACGTGGAGTAACGAGGTCGTCGTCGAATAGGGCGTGTTCTCCTGACAGGAGTGGAGAACCTAGAGACTAACCAACGGCAACGGGCCGTGGAGACGAGAGCAACGGGAGTTGCTTGAAAGGGGAGAGACACTAGGAGGGGTCCTAGTGTTGTCGATGGAGTCCTTCAACGAAGGAGGAAAGAGGGGAGGGCAAAGAAGAGATCAAGCAAGGGAGTGTTGCAGGGAACAGATGATGAATACCACAAGAGTAACCGTAAGGTGTACACTTTAGGTGTCAGATCAAGGTTAGAGAGAGAGAGGAGTTTGAGAGGAGCTCGAACTTATATACCCCGGCCGTAAGGGCTTTAGGGCAGGTATATCCCAGTTAGGTAATGGTGGTCCGTGCGCAGTCTAACCTTGTATAGTAATGGTCCATATCCACAATAGGAAATCCGGAAGTAGTGTGGCGAGGATATCGCCCAATTAGGCAGGAGGAATCCTGCGTGGGAAGTTCACAAGTGGAGGGACGCATTGTGGGAATCAGCGTGGCGCGACGTGTTTGTGATGGCATGTGGGTGATCACAAGACTGAGTGAGGTTGTGGCGCAACACGAGGTAGGGTGGCGATGTTGAGGGGAGATCTGGCCTCAACTGAGGGCGGGGATCACCGAGGAGAGCACAGGAGGACGGCTGTGCAAGGAGGGCACAATAGGGCAGTGCTGGGAAGATCCGTAGAGCGAGGGGTGGCTCTAAAGGAGGGAGCGGGTGGGAAGATCCTGGAGGGATATTCCGGGGAGGATCCAGGGAAGATCCAGGATTGGGACACAGGGGGAAGGTGGTTGTGTCAGGAGAGGGCGCTGCAGGGGAAGGTAGTGCTGGAGAGATCCGGGAAGCACAGGAGGTAGCTGTGCAAAGGAGGCACTAAGGAGGCAGTGCAGAAGGGTCGAGTAGGGTGAAGGCCGTCCCTAAAGAAGGGAGAGGGTGGGAAGATCCCGGGGGGAATCCAGGGAAGATCCGGGGAAGATCCAGGGAGGATCTGGGGAGGATCCAGAAAGAATCCAGGGGGGAATCCCGGAGAGACACAGGGGGGTGGCTATGTCAGGAGGTGCTGCAAGGCAGTGCGAGGAGAGAGGGAAGCTGAGCCGTTGCAAGACGCGTTGCGTCAAGCGTAAACGAGCACAAAGATGCACTGGAGCGGATGGTCCAGTGATGGGAGCGGTCACGAGGCAGGCACGAGGTCGTGGGATAAGAAAAAAGACTGGGGGTGTGCCATAACCGTAATACCATCCTTTCGTAGTTGGAG
>JBBPQP010000106.1:0-49609 GCA_038092555.1 Boletus subgraveolens
CAGACAGTCCAATGTACCTCTAGTACGTCCAAAATGAAAAGAAGAATTTTAAACCCAACATTTGTCTTTCCGGAGTACCTGCGATGCTCAGATTTGGCTGTTCACCCTATTAAAGACCTGATAGACTCGTTTCTTGTGCATCTTTCATCAAAAAAAATAGACCAGCATCTTTATTACACTTATACCAGCCTAGGAGTAACATAAGAAGCCTCCCGTACCATTTTTGCGTATACTACAACACCGTTTGCATCAGTGTGTCAATTTGCAACTCCGGTGCAGTGATAGTATGGGTTCTCAGGGATAGTATGGGTTATATAGGGCTAGGAGGGAGTCGACTGTACATGTCAGGTTCGTCCGGGCGGAATATGTTGTTGGATAAGTAGTCAAATACGTTCAAACAACTTATCATATGCTGCCCGAGATGCCTGATGGATGCGATCAACAGCCCAAAATCTAATTCATACTACAATGCGGGTATAAACATACAACTACAGGGCACCAAACGCTGATCTAATGGTCCTTGCGTCACTGAAACAGATTCAGAAACCTAACGACATGCGTGCAGCATCACTACACCCCATCAGCCTCTTTCACTATGAATGATATCGAGAACACACTTACAGCTGGTTGAGTTTGGAGACGAGGTTGAGGTTCAGTAGGCCCGAACGCCCTTTTAACGAGAGTGGATATCAAGTTGTACACATAGAACACGGGCCAAAAGGCTCGTCCCAGGATTGTAGGGTCTTTCGGGTGGAAATTACTTTCTTTCTGGAGTGCTATCGCTATCCACGAGGTCAAGACGGTGAGTGCGATAGTGACCTCGACGTAGTGGTCGAGGGTCCCTATTGTAGGAGGGTTGATCTCGCGGACGTTCATACTGAATACGTTCTGTTCGAGGGTAAGTCGTGTAGCTGTTGGTCATGTTGACTACCTACCGCTAGAAAACTCGCCGGGAGGAAGATCATTGTAAGATAGGCAATCTGACGTAGTTGAGTACAATGCAGACGAGACGGAGAGGAATCAAACAGACCTGCTTCATAGCAGCGGAGTCGATCATCGTGTTCTCCGCCAAGCGTTGCATAGCTTTACTATCCGTGATGTTAACACTCGCAAACGCCTGGAGAAGGGGTGTGAGGAGTGCGCAGAACAAGAGCAAGGACATCAAATGCGAACCAAGTGAATGACGTTCTGAAGTCGGTCGGACAACATTTGCCTCTGTCCAGTTAATCTATCGATCTCAGACATGAGATTCTTGACTTCTACATGCAGGAGATCTTTTGAGTCGGTAATTTTATCAGGATCGCTCTCGAGATCGATCATCGCCGGATTTGGGATGTCTCTGACGAATTCGACAGATACCTTGAAGTCCCGAAGGAGCTGCTGATAGTACAGAAGATGTGCTTGCAACTTGTGCAACTCTCGTGTAAGTTGTATGTCGTTCTCCTCAAGGACTTTGGATTCCTGCAGAGGCGTCAACGAAGGAACAAAGAGACTGAGACGGAAGTGCCTACTAGGGCGTTGATATAGCTATATAACACCTCAAACGCCTCATCCCACGCATACAGGGCATACCAGAGCATCGCAAGGAAGAGAAAGGTTGGATCCTTGGATCTTTCGAATATTTTTGACCAATAAACGCTATCACCTGTCCTTTGTACGAGACACTGGAGGCGCCCCGCAGAAGTCTGTAACTCTGAGCCGGGATGATAAGAAATTATGGTACTAGTTGTCGGGGTGCGGTGCATGTGGATAGCGAGCAGATCTTGGAGGAGGATTCTATTATCTTCAGACATTGGGATTAGAATATGCGGAACCTATATGGAGAGGGACACTTACCAGGGAGAAGGAGTGGTACTTGAGTATCGATGACTTGGTTCTCATCTATAGATACAAGTTGAAGAACTGCAGAGCGTGCTTGAAGAAGACGTACCCGTGTAGGGGAGGGATTCTTCTGCCAGCGCTTCCAGTTGATTTAAAGCAAAACTTACGGTTCTGACCGGCCCTGCCCGGCCAATCGGCTTTTGATTTTTCACCGTACGGATAAACGGGAGGACAACAGTAATATCTAGGAGATGTGAGCGAGTTACAGACGGGAGGCCGCGTCCACTTACGGTCCTCATTACGTTTGGGGTCTTCTTGATACCTCGACGGAATCCAATTTACAGAGGACGCAAAGAAGAAAGGCTCAACATTGTATCTGGCTGGATTGAGACCGCTGCCGCACTGCATGTATGTGATATCGATCACTCACTTGGTGCCCAAGATTTGGAGAATTGGTACTGTCATGTTCTCGACAAACAACGCTCGCACTCGAATATCTGGAGAAGGCTGTTACAACTTGTTCAGTTCGCTTGAAGATGCCAAGCTTAGGCGCTACTCACGAGGGTCCCCAGATGATCCCAGTACTCTCTTGGCGTCTCGATGTTGACGGTACGACCCTCATCACTCCTGTCAAAGGTACCGTTCTTGAACACATCTACCTTGTGCACGCTGCAGGTCCCACGAGGTTTGATTTTCAGAATACCGCATCTTTCGACCTGGTCATGCGTCCAGTTTCCGAACAGACTTTGGGGGTAACAACTCCATTCTGAGTCTTGATAGGACACACCCGGCGGGAGAGGACGGACTTCGCTGCGATCAGCGTCAAAATCCATCCATGGCCACGGCGCTGAGGGGGCGGCATGGCGGTATCTGCTCAAGTGGCAGTGAAACTTGTGTTGGAAAAGACGTCGTCCAGACGGCGCTACTTACATTGGCGCCGGGACTCTTTGAAGGTCGGAGGCATCTTTTTCGAAACCTTCTCTGTATTCTTCTCCGTTGAGGGGGATTTCCTCGATTTCGATGACTGCGCTCATTGTCGGGGTAGGAGGTCAAGACTCAAGAGTTGGACGCCCAACGAGCCTCATGCACGTAAGAAACGAAACGAGCGCCAGTTATTTCGTAATTAAATTTCAGCGAACACGCGCTATTATGGTGAGTGCCACTTAGTGAGCCCACGGATCAACATTCTTGCCAAGTTGAGGTCAAACAAGTTCAATCTTGGCGTGGGAGGCACACGAGTTGATTCATTAATCCACTAGTTCCGCTAAGTAAGGGAACCCGGCTGGAACCAGCGACTCATATCTAGGAATACAGTTCATGGCACTCGAGGCGACTTTAAATGCAAGCAGCCTCATGGCTTCACGGCAACCTTCAGGGCATCCCTACTGTTCATCTTGTCCAACGCTTGCTGATACTCACTGATTTTGTACAGGTCAGTCACCTACAGTCCGACATCAGCTGACGATTCTGCACGTGCTACAAGCAATTACGCACCATGCCCTTGACGTTGATCTTTCCGCTGTCCAGGTACGCCACCGCACGAGGAAAACAATGTGTTTGTGCAAATGATCCAATGATCTGGCGACACGCTGAGTGACGTTTGCGAATGAGGACACAAGAGCCGCCTCACCTTGATTTCGTCCCCAAATATCTTTGACGGTGGCCAGTGTACACGTGCATCATTCGAGTAAACGCCATAAATCATGAGTGTTCCACCCCGGCGGACGTAATTGATTGAATCGTTGGCTACTTTTCCGTTGCCAGTGGCTTCCACCACAACATCGAACCCGTACGGGTTCTCTGCTTGGATTCTTTCCCATTGCGCAGTGGGGTCATTCCTATCCAGCTCGACGTACTCGTCGGCCGCTCCAAGTTCCTTGGCAATCTGTGTTTTGATGCCTTTGTTTGCGGCAATCACCACTCTAGAAGCGCCGTTCAACTTCAGCAGTTGTGCAAGGATCAAACCGGTTGGTCCTGCTCCGATAACGAGTGCATCGATGCCAACAGGAGGATTCAGTTTATCCATGCCATGGATAGCGCAAGCTGCAGGCTCGATCAAGGTTGCTTCTTCGTCTGTGAGATTGTGTATCTTGTACAATTTTTTGGCTTCACTAAGGTCAACGTTGCAGCCGTGTGAGCATCCGTGTTACCGTGCAACGGACTACTCACAAGACAACGTATTCGGCGAATCCACCAGCCATCGTGACACCTCGGCCATTGAAGTTCTCACAAAGGAGAGACTGTCCACGTCGACAGTAGAAGCATTGTTCGCACTGCGAATGAGAGTCGTGATCAGCGGTCCAACTTGTACTTGCGCATCAAGCCTGGGAACGTGACATACAGTGATCCCAGGGTCGGCGACACAGCGGTCACCCTCCCTGAATCCTTTTACGTTCTTACCAACAGCCGCAATTGTACCGATAACTTCGTGACCGGGTATCAACTGTCAGCCCAAAGTGAGACACTGAAACAGTCTAGATGCATCGATAAGCAGCAAACATACCGGGAATTTTGCGATGAATTCTCCCTCGTGGACATGATTATCAGTTCCGCATACACCTTTTTAGAGTTCCGATTGATAAAGATAGTTTATTGTGCGCAGATGGAAGGGACATACCACAGCATGTCACTGACGTGTACAGTTAGCCTCCCAATTAAATGCCAGACAACGTTTGACCAGCTCACCTTTGAGCAAAACTTCCTCATCTGAGAATGTTGGAATAGGGACGGATCGAATGTCAAACTGGCGCGGCTATATGACAGCCTTGGTGAAAGAGCGCATACTCGCAGGCAGTGGCGTTTACATACCGCTTGATAGTACACAGCGTTCATGATGATAGCGTTGTGATGGCCAACGGACGAGGAACTTCACTGGCTAGCTGATGGTACGAGAGAGAATTGGACTCCACGACCGCCTGGGATACCCCCCAGGCCATGTTTATTCGTTTTTCCAGGCGTGTTGGAGAAGTTTGAGACTTGAGTCCACTTTCTGGACGCTGTGATGAATGGCCGTGGGAATACCCGGGATGGCGGCCCGCCATTAGGAAATAAACATTTCATTTATACCTCTCAACGCCACTGAAATTCGTTGCTTCAAACTTTTGGTGCGCAGATGGGCCAGCCTTTGCTTTTGCATGACCACCAATGATCGGATCGTGCACATTGGAGCACTGTCCGAGATACTGCAGTCATGATTCAAATTTAGAGACCCATCAAGAGCTGCACTGCACTGTGCCTCGACAACATGGGTCAACCATCATAAGTATACTCACATCAAACTTGCAGTGCACACACCAGATATCGACGATTCACCATGTGCTCGCGAATTCCCCTCATCTTTGTACGTCCCCTTCCGTTGATTGGAGTTGCTTGATTGATTGATCTAATTGGTATCAAGGGTGCAGGCTCGTTGGGTGTCCAAGGTCCACAGTCGAATGGCGCACGTATTCACACGGCAGAGGACGCTCAAGCAGTCGTGAACTGTTACATGGAACACGGCTACAACACGATCGACACTGCTCGCCTCTATGGCGGAGGAACCTCTGAAGAGGTTGGATGACTCATGGTCACCTCATTCGTTCAACTCATATTTGTTAGTTTTTGGGCCAGATGGACATTGGAAACTGCGTCGTTGATACAAAGTATATTTTCCCACTCCCCCGCAGTCCGTTGACTCATCCTGCATGTTTCTTACAGAGTGTATCCCGGCCAGCACGGCGATTTCTCTGAGGCGGGGATTAGGGCATCTTTGAATAGGTCGCTCATGGCGCTCGGAAAACATAAAATTCGTACATTGTATTTACATGCGCCCGATCCCATGGTTCCAATCGAGATAACCCTGCGAGCTATCAACGATCTATACACCGAAGGACATTTGTAAGTCCATTCTCTTGGCATGCTATGAGCTGGATTCGACTTATCTCCGCAGTGAGCAGTTCGGCCTGAGCAACTACAGTTCCTGGCAGGTGAGCTGAAAGTTTACTCTAAAGATCGTAGACAACAATGTATTAATATCTGAAACAGGTTGCCGAAATCGTGGGTATTGCCACCCATCATGGTTGGGTGAGACCCACCGTGTATCAGGGCGAATACAATGCTATTCAACGGACCGCAGAAGCCGAGTGAGCGTTCTGGCTGCAACCAAGATGACTGATAGGCTTTAACAGATATAGATTATTTCCGTGTTTACGGCACTTTGGGATCAAGTTTTATGCCTACTCGCCCCTAGCGTTCGTCTAGTATACATGTATCTTTTGAAATGTTGCGCGCTGACCCCTAATAAGTGGTGGCCTGTTAGCTGGCGAGATCCTCACTGAAGAAGACATGACAAGAAGGACAGGGGGGAGATGGGATCCGCAAGTATGTGGTTTGGCATTGGCTTTACGATTGCAATATGCTCCAATGCTGCCAGCAGTAAAGGAGTTTAAGGAAGCGTTGGTAAGCGTAATATCACGGGAACATGAATGTATCCTTATATGTGTTTGACAGGACAAACACGGACTTGCCCTCCCTGATGCCTGTCAACGCTGGCTGCAGCATCACAGTGGCCTTGAACAAGGCGATGCTGTCACTCTTGGCGCCACATCCGTGGAACAACTGGGAACGAACATTAATCACTGGTATGTCTCAGATGTATGGCGCCCGGATGAGACAAGTTACTGATTCCATTTTCAGCGAACGTGGTCCCCTGTCGGAGGACGTTGTCAAATTATTTGAGAGGACATGGCTTGGGGTGAAAGCATCTGCAGGGCACTATGCTTCGTAGAGGTATATATCTGACCTGATGCGCACGAGTACAGACCATTTTAGCATGCTCGTGGTTTGTATGGCAGACTTTGGCGTATGAATCGGTATGATACAATGGCCGACTCGGACATATTTAGCTTCTCAGGTTGATCGATAATTGTTTAAGGGTGAACTAGGGTAGTACAGGGGTATGCTCTCAAAAGCGCCCGTGTGGACCCTCATCGCACGGATCCGGGTTGGCAGAATGCGGGTGGCACTGAGGTAATCGGTCGGACTCGGGACCGGCACGGTGTTATCACCATGATCTCACTGGCAGTCTCAACATTTTAACTAGCCATTCTTGGCAAACATCCGTTCCGAACGTGGTGCCTCAAAAACGCAGTGCATTGCACTGCGAGTCACCTGAATATAGCTCGTCCAAATGGTATCCAGTGAACGTGGTAAACGTGTCGGTCAGTACCCAGTGACCGGATGTTGATTTTCACCGGGTTGTACGAAACGTGGGGAATGGCGGGGACGACGGTGTTTCAGGAGACCTACATGGGATGTGTGACGCAGATGCGGTGGCGCCGAGGATCAGAGTGGCACTGGCACTGTGAGCGAGGGGGATATGGTTAACGGTCAATATGTCTGAGAATGTCGTAAGAGATGATGGAGTGACTACAATGGCAGGACAAGGCGCGACAATGTGTGAGATGGGATTTATTCTAGGGATCTCTCGGATCTGATTGAACAAGACATTGTCTGAATAGCCCAAAATGGAAATCCGGTGTCCGGGGTCATATAAAATACACAGCTAGCCGATTCGCGCATTAAAAGTGGAACGAGTGTCAACGTATATTGCAGTTCACCGGTTAGGTCCCTCTCTCTCGACAACCAGGTCCATTTCTACTCCCACGTAGGTATGTTCGCCGTCTTCCTCATAACCCGTACACACGCTCACCTCCAATTCTAGACTCTCCCCGCCATGCGCGTCCCTCTGTTGTCCCTCACGGGCCGCGCCGTTTACAATCCAATCGAGACCATCGTCTCTTTCTTCATTCTTTGCACCTTGGCCTATTTCCGTGTCCTCTCCGCCATCAAACACTCCACCTTCATCGCCCCCGTCTTCCCTTCCACGCTCAGCACGACCCATGCTTTGCTACGCGACGGTCAATGGGTCGTCGTCGATCAAGAGTGGTACCTGAAAAGAGCATCCAGCCCACATACGCAAAAATTAGAGCTTCAGCAGCTCGTTTTTTCCCAAGCCTCCACCGCAAAGGCTGTGGATCCGGTACGCAGTTGGTAACCAGTACCGTCGCAGCAACACTCATCACTACCCACGGTTAGGCTGTGACTAGATCATTGGACTGGGCGCACCTTGCACCATCAATTGACAACCTGACATATTACATTTCCAACAACTTTGCCACTCCCTCTGGCCAAACATACTCTACTCTGTGCTTTCATGCGACTGGTCAGGATCGTTGCTTCACCGAGGTGTCGAACCAAGCCTCAGGTTCCCAGACCGTCACCTTGTCATTCGTGCCAGGTGCCCATGAAGAATTCGCCAACGCCCTCACGACCAAAACTTTTTATCCTGCGGATTCGTTCGGTGTCGAATATCAGTTGCAGAGTCGCTCGGATGAGGCTATCGGCGAAATGAAGAGCGGCAAGTGGATCGCTTATGCTGTCCGTGCCCTCATCATGCGATTCTGGGAGCTCGCAAAGGTCAGTCAGTCAGATGCCATGACATATCGTGTGCTAAGCCACTTGCTCAATTCCAGAAAGCGGATTCTCTTGACATTCTTCTCGTCCTTGCCGGGTATATTCTGATGCATGCGTCATTTATTCGCTTGTTCTTGGCATCGCGAGCCTTGGGATCCAACTTTTGGCTCTGTACCGCCGTTATTTCGTCTTCGATCCTCTCGTTTATACTTGCCCTCCCCTTATCACACTACTTCGAAATACCTCTTGACCCGATCAGCTTGACAGAGGCTCTCCCATTCCTCGTCTGCACGGTTGGGTTTGATAAGCAACTCCGCCTTGCAAAAGCTGTCTTCAATCACTCCCACCTCACCACTCCTGTCAAGGAAGGTCGCTGGAGAGGTCAAATGAAGCCAGCCGGGGAGGTTGTCTTCGAGGCTATGGAAACGGTCGGGAATCTCACCCTTCGCGATTATGGACTGGAAATCGCTGCTCTTCTTTTGGGCGCTAGAAGCAAAGTCGGTGGTCTCAAGGAGTTCTGCGCTGTCGCCGCGCTGTGTTTAGTACTGGATTGCCTTGTATTTGGCACGTTCTATGCGGCTGTGTTGACGATTATGGTCGAGGTGAGTTGTTTTTCTTTGTTTGTCTTCCCATTTTGGGTCTTGCCCTGGATTCAGGTTAGGGTCACAGTTGTTCACGTCTTGATACGCAGGTCCGCAGAATCCAAACCGCACGCGTATTGACCCGATCCCGGAGTACCAACAACATTACAGCAGAAGGCACCGTCAGCGCACTCGCCCGCCCATCTCAGCCCGTGGAAGCCCATAGTGTTCGCCACAAGCTTTCGGAAACCTTGCTGGGCACCAAGGGTTCGATGCTGAGGGACAGGAACAGCCCCCCAACGGACGCGAAGGAGCAAGATCCAGTTGCCCGACTTAAACTCCTTTTGGTACGCCTCTTATCTCGCTAGCTGATCTGCATTGGCCCTTACAACACGTATCAGCTCGTTTCCTTCCTCACATTACACATCCTCAACTTCACGACCACCTTGGCGCCAGCCACCGTCACCCCCTTCGAATCGAGAACTTCTGTTCAGACCTTCGGTGATTATCAGTTCGAATCCCGCAAAGTCGATATAACTTCTCCCGCCGTTGCTAGCGTGCTCGATACCATCGCCGCATTCCATACTTCAGGCAACACTACGACCTCTTCGATCGACGTGCTTGTCAAAGTCACTCCACCTCTACACCTCAGCGTCATCCCTCTTGATCCCGCCCGTCCCCGCGCTCTCTTTAGATCTAGCGAGATCATTGATAACTTCATGTCTGGCTGGACCAATCTTGTCGGCGACCCTGTCATCTCGAAATGGATCGTATTTGTCCTCGCTGCTAGCGTCGTTTTGAACGGTTATCTTCTCAAAGGCATTGCGGAGGGTGCCATCAGAGGACTGCAGCCGCAAAGTGTCAGATTCAGGTCAGTTGGTGGCGTCAAGAGGGATAGAGATGTAGATGAGAAGATCGAGACACCTCAAGTCAAGCCCACCGCTATACCCCGCAAACCTTCGTTTGCGGTTGGCCCTCCCAAGTCTCAACCTGGCGACTCTGGCGCTACCACCACACCCGAATCTGTTCCATCCACTCCCCTCGATTCTAAACCTCTCATCGCACCTGTGCCTATTCCCGCCAACAAGGAGACCAGCGGTGTCCCTGCTTTCTTGCTGGATATGAAGCTTCGAGCCCAGCCTACTGCGCTCGTCATCAAAGAACCTCATGTCGACCTTCCTGTTCGTTCACTGGAGGAGTGCATCAATATTTTCGAGAATGGCCCTCGCCCAGTACAGGCATCACTGTCAACCCTGAACGACGAAGAAATCATCCTCCTTGCACAGAACGGAAAGATTGCTGCTTACGCTTTGGAGAAGGTTCTCGGTGATCTGGACCGGGCTGTGGCGATTCGTAGAGCCTTGATTTGTGAGCGATCCGCACACTTGTTTCTTCATCTATTGATTTCATTAGCTCGGGCGACGCCAACCCGAACTTTGGAGAATTCTGACGTGCCCATGACAAACTACGACTATTCTCGCGTTTTTGGTGCATGCTGCGAGAACGTCGTTGGATACATACCTATTCCACTCGGCATCGCTGGGCCTCTCACTATTGATGGGGAACAAGTACACATTCCAATGGCTACCGCGGAGGGCACTCTCGTCGCATCTACGTCACGTGGTTGTAAGGCACTCAACTCAGGTGGAGGTGTCACGACGGTTCTTACCAACGATGCGATGACGCGCGGTCCTGCCATTGACTTCCCTTCCATCGTGATGGCTGCTGAGGCAAAAGCATGGGTAGACTCCGACGAAGGATACGATATCATTAGGGAAGCCTTCGAGTCGACTTCGCGGTTTGCTAAGCTGCAGAGACTCAAAACTGCTATGGCCGGACGGACGCTCTTTGTCCGCTTTGCGACCAAAACCGGTGATGCTATGGGTATGAACATGATCTCGAAGGGTACGGAGAAGGCACTCGAGGTTATGCAGCAGCACTTCCCTGAGATGGTCACCCTTGCGCTATCCGGCAACTACTGCACAGACAAGAAGCCTGCCGCCATCAACTGGATCGAAGGTCGTGGAAAGAGCGTGGTTGCCGAGGCTGTTGTTCCTGGGAAGGTGGTCAAGACTGTTTTGAAGACGACGGTGGAAGCGTTGTGCAACCTGAACATGAAGAAGAATCTCGTTGGTAGTGCCATGGCTGGCTCGATCGGTGGCTTCAATGCACACGCGGCGAACATCCTCACCGCGATTTTCCTCGCGACTGGCCAGGATCCTGCGCAAAACGTCGAGAGCTCGAATTGTATGACTCTTATGGAACCGTACGTGACTGTTATACGGACGCAGTATGTAACGCTCACGTTTGAACAGAACTAATGACGGAGAAGACCTTTTGATGACCGTTTCCATGCCTTGCATTGAAGTTGGCACTGTCGGAGGTGGTACCATCCTTGCACCCCAAGGCGCGGTGTTGGAGATGCTCGGTATCAAAGGTGCCCACCCAACGACACCCGGTACGAATGCTCAGCGGCTTGCTCGTATTATTGCTGCTTCGGTCATGGCTGGGGAGTTATCCCTTCTCAGTGCCCTCGCAGCGGGCCACCTCGTCCGCGCACATCTCGTACACAACCGTTCTCAGGCAAACACGCCTAATTCATCACGCCCTGTGACACCCAGCATTGTGTCTCGTCCGGCTCTATGGGCACAGCCTCCAAGCACCCCCCTTGCGCTCCCCGAGCAGGTACTCACGCATTCCTCGTCTACATCATCCCTGCCACCATACTCGGAATCCAAGCAATAGTGCTGATTGCAACAATACTCGATGAGTAATCTCATGTTATCATATCTACTATACATCTGTTACCTTTACCTTATCTACTACTTTTTCGGGCGCACGAAGACAGTTGCGAAGTTGCCCGCTGGGTGCGACCAGAGGAAGGGCGCTTCGCGGGGTACCTCCACCAATAGATCCCCTCGACGTTTTGTTCATGAATTCATTGTACACTTGAACCGCAATTGCTACGTTCTCTCAACCCATGTATATATGTACTTGCGGAATTACTTAACGTCCCAAGGTGGAGCTAAACTATATTTACTCTCCTCCCACATAACAATGTCTGAAGAAAGTGTTACGAATTCGTGGTGTGGGATTCAGCATGACCCTACGACTCAACGGCCGGGCAGCATGGATCAGCGTCCGCGTTGCTGGTTTTTCCCGCAGACCTCTTCAGACACGTCGACCACTTACTCTTTCATCTGTCGAGGGACCGAAAGACCCCCCGCTCGAACGCCGAACACTCTCGGTTTACTTTCGGGATGAGATCCTTGCAAAGCACGCAGAGAGACCCGCTTTGGTGTGCAGGCAAGAGCAACCGAGGGTACACGGTGGCCCCCTCTCGCAGAACATGGGCGTCGGGACGCATCTCGCCTGGGACTTTTCAGAATTCGACAGACACATCCACGCGCTCGCGAGGGGGCTTGTGTCCTTGGGCGTCAAAAAGGGAGACCGCGTCGCGGTGGTGATGGGTAACAATAGGTGCGCGTTTCACTGGCAATTCTAGTTCTAGTCGTCGTCGGGTGTGCGTCACTGCTGACTTTGGTGGCGGATTCGGGCAGCTCGTATGCGTTGTTACAGTGGGCGTGTGCGAGCGTGGGTGCGATCTTGGTGACGCTCAACCCTGCTTACCGCGTTAACGAGCTCGTGAGTGTTCCTGTCTGACCTGAGTACGGGGCACGGCATGTTGAACGTGATCGTCTCCCTCCCCGCATTCCTACTGCGGCGCGGTCTTAGGTGAACACCCTGAACGTAGCGGGTGTGTCTCATCTCTTTGCCGTCCCACGTCTTCGAAGCTCGCGTTACATACGTATGCTGTCCGATGCCTTCCCGGACTTGCGGTACTCTTCCCCGGGGAACATACAATGCGAAGCACTCCCCGCGCTACGACACCTCGTCGTCGTGAACAACTTGACGGATCCGAACGCATACCAGCAGGAGATCGTGGATACCAAGTGCATTGTTGATTGGCGGGAGATGCTTGTGTGGAGGGAGGATGGGGCGGAACAACGACGTGTGCGCGAATGTGTGGGCGAACTGCGATCGGAGGACGTGACCAATTTGCAGTTTACGAGGTGCGTTTCTGGGGTGGGTTTCGGTGTCTTTGCGATCGGGGTATGTGACCTTGGTTTTATGCAGTGGGACGACGGGTGCCCCCAAGGCTGCTTCTGTATGTGTCTCCTCCCGTATCTTCTATTTGCATCTCTGGCTCAAAGTGGGTGCTAGTTGACTCATCTCAATATTTTGAATAATGGTATCGGAAATGGCCGGTGTATGCGGCTCACGCCTGATGACGTTCTCTGTGAGTGTGGTTTGCTAACAAAGACACGACGTTGATATATGATGTACGGTATAGGCAACGTTCCGCCTCTATTCCACTGTTTTGATAAGTACTCTATGCGCTCTATTGACCCTCGCATATCTGACTCTCTTGCGTCCTATACGTCTTGTGCTGGGAAATTTGGCCGCATGGTCTCATGGTGCCTGTATCGTTTATCCCTCAGAGTCGTTTGACCCGAAAGCCGTCGTCGATGCTGTCGAGCAGGAACGATGTACTGCGTTGCATGGTGTACCCACCCATTTCCTCGGAGTGTTGGCGGAGGTGCAACGGCGACAGGAGGCAGGGGAGAAACTTGATCTAGGTCGACTCCGGTGAGTCCTCGGTTGCAGAGTCTCGAGTGGGAAAGAAGACGACAAACTAAGCCATTGCGCTGAAACAGGACTGGAATCGCCGCTGGGTCCTCGATTCCCATAGATCTAATGCGCCAGTTGATCGACAAGCTGAATTTGGTGGACCTGACTGTCGCGTATGGCATGAGTGCGTCGTGGTGCTTGGTCCCCTTTGTCGTGTTTCGCTGATTCATGATGGATACGAGTAGCGGAGACGAGGTGGGATTGATTCGGCAAATACTCGGCGGTCCACTGACTTGGTTCTGTAGTCCAGTCTCCTTTCAGTCCACACCTGCGGATCCAATCATCAAACGGGTGGAGACGGTGGGGAAGGTGCAGCCTCATGTGAGAGCGAAAGTTATAAACACGGAAGGAAAGATCGTTCCTGTTGGCACGCCTGGGGAATTGTGTGTCGCGGGATATTTGCTCCAGAAAGGGTATGTTTTCGTGCATTCTTGGTTTGTGCGTGTGTTTTTCTCGAGTCTGGTAGGTATTGGGGGGATGAAGATCAGACGAAGAAAGTCATGCATCCAGATCCTGAAGATGAATCTGTTGTGTGGATGCATACAGGCGACGAAGGGATCATGGATGAGGAGGGTTATTTGAGGAGTACGTCTATGACTAAAATGCCGTGTGTGACGCTGATCCGAGGTTGTTGTAGTTGTTGGTCGAATCAAGGTCCGTTTCTGGTGTGCTCGCGATACAGAATGAATAACGTTGCACTAGGACATTATTATTCGTGGCGGGGAGGTAAGCTCTTGTCCAACAACACTGCAGTGGGACGTTTAACCTGACTATTGATTTCTACTTCTAGAATTTGTTCCCCGTTCAGATCGAGAATGTCTTGACAGCACACCCGTCTATAAGAGAAGCGGCGGCGGTAGCAGTCCCTGACGCAAAGTACGGCGAAGTCGTCGGAGCATGGATACTACTCGAGCCAAGCACGATAATGTCCAAGGAGAAAGTTTGTCAAGTTGTCCGGGACAACATGAACCCGCAGGTATGGGCGTCTCTTTGGGCTGTGATTCTGTTCGTGTTTATATGGACATTGTTGTAGAATGCACCAGTATGGGTGTGGTTCGTCGGGGATGGCTTGGACGCGGAGGAACTGCCAAAGACTGCGAGTGGTAAAGTGATGAAACACATTTTGCGACGGTGGAGTGCAAAGTTGGCCGAGGATGGGGTGGGATCCGTGCCGATGTGCCGAACGAGCGTGTGAACTGGGTCCCAGGACGAGAAGTGGTCTGACACGTACATAAAAAGAATCTAATTTATTGGAACTACTGGACCGAGTTCCGTCTGTCAAAAGTCGAACATCATGGCCATCTCAAAACGCGTTCGCATATACGATCTCGAAGACGTCGCCGCACACAAGTCTGCACAGAGCTGTTGGGTGACGTTCAAGGGAAAGGTCTACGATGTCACTGCCTTTGTCTCTGATCATCCTGGAGGCGACGACCTCATTCTTAACAACGCCGGCACGGACGTGGAAAACATCATGAAGGACGAGGATTCGCATGACCACTCGGAATCAGCGTATGAGATGTTGGAGGAGTACGTTATCGGTCGTTTGGGCACTGGGGCGACAACCGTCAGTGACGGTGCGTCTTTGTACCTGCTTCTCCACAACTTTGTCTCACGTTGCACAAAGATTGGGAAGCGACAGACGACTTCAATCCGGAGGACACTGACTCGGCTGAGGACTTTGCAAAGACCCAATTCCTCAATCTCCGGGAACCTTTACTCTGGCAAATGTGGAATGCCAACTTCAGGTCTGTCTGTTCGGTTGCGGAAGTATGTCGTGTAGTTTGAACTTTTTCTACAGCAAGTCCTATTACCTGAAACAAGTTCATCAACCGCGGCATTTGAAAGAGTCGGCGCGTTTGTTTGGCCCCACCCTGCTCGAGGTGAGTTTCTCGTGATACCCTTGGCTAGTGATCACCCTGACTGTTGTCATTAGTTGTGCACGCGCACGGTATGGTATGTGGTGCCCTTAGTCTGGCTACCGATTACGGTCGTTCTCTTCTTGCGCTCGATGTTGCAATTCACCATGCCAATACCGCCTTTCCGAGAGGCACCCCTATTTCCCCTCTCTGCCCTGTCCCTCCTGTCGGCGGAAGCCTTTGTGAAGACATTGTCTTGCTTCTTCTTGGGTAACGTTATCTGGACAATATTGGAGTATGGAATGCATCGTTTCCTCTTCCACATCGACGATTTCTTGCCCGACCACCCCTTTTTCTTGACTATACACTTTTTGCTTCACGGTATTCACCATTATATGCCAATGGACCGGTGAGTTGAGCTGTCGTTATCCAGGTGTCTTATGTTTATCGTTTTTAGTTTGAGACTCGTTATGCCACCGATCCTGTTCGCCGTCCTTCAGGCACCGTTTACACGGCTTGCGCACGTACTATTCCCCACTGCTATTGCAAACGGTATCATTTCCGGCGCGTTCGCATTCTGTGGGTATTTTTGGTCACTTGATGTTCTGTTGAGCCCTATTTCTCACTGGTTCTATAGACATTCTGTATGATTGCATGCACTATGCGTGAGTACGCCTTCTTTCGTCCTCGCTTGCATCTTCATCCCTTGCAGGTTACACCACACCAGGCTCCCTGCATACATGCGGGAGATGAAGAAATATCACTTGGCTCATCACTACAAGAACTTTGAGCTCGGATTCGGAGTTACCAGTACGTGTAATTCATTTTTTTGCGTCGAATTACTCTCTGACGCGTGGGGTGGGATACAGGCAAGGTTTGGGACTATGTTTTTAGCACTGTGCTCCAAGTGTAGGCATGAGCCAGCCGAGACCAGCGAGGTAGCATCTTACGAATGATGGACATATCGATATTTGCTTTGCATGTCAGATAGACTATCCTATCCTACTACGGAATGCCATAATACACTCTGCTCAGAAAATGCGCACAGCCACATTTCATTAAGGCATTTCTCAGGCGACACTCATTGTGGGATGCCAGCGAACAGGGTTAGTATCGGTGTAGACGAGGCAGCCTTGCTCAAGGCCTACAAACTAAGCACACTCAATCCAACGTGAGCCCATCAAAGTCTTATGAAATGACCCGTTGACATGCACGACCGCCAGGAAGTGGGAAGAAGTGGATTATGACTTGGAAGGTCCACTGTCTGACATCGTCACCTCGGTCGGTGGGGACGGTGACGGCGATCCGTTGGGTCTAGGTGCTACTGTCGAGTGCGCCAATCGCTTCATCATCTCTTGACATCTTGCTGACCACCGTCCTCTCAGTCTTCGGAGCATGGACGCTGAAACGAGTAGGGACTTGCGCGTCGTCGTATCTTACGTCGGGTCTAACAAATGCTACAGAGGCCACCGTCATGTTAAGCTCAAAGTCGTTCGACCCCAAGGCTTTCCTGGCTGCAGTTCATCCTAACGCGACGTACCAAAACTTGGCTACCGGCATATCTCATCTCCAGGCGTCCATTGACGCGCGGTCGGAACAGGTTCGAGTGCTCGTCGAGGACAATTTCGATCGTTTTGTCGCGGTGAAAGCGTCTACGGATGGTAAATGCGCTACGTGTAGCTTTCTTGAAGCGTTCCGCTCACGGTACGCACACAACAAGCTCTGTATGCTGAAATGCGAGAAGGACTCTTGTCTGACGCCAGCGAATATGCGTCGAAGCCGCTCATTGATCACCTGAAACGTGGGTCTTAACCTCAGTGCTGGGTTTTCAACATTTGGCTCCTTTGCTGAGCGTTGTGTCATGTTTGCAACAGGTTCTGCCGTCAAGGCCAACCAAGTGTTTCTTCCTGTCTTGGAGAACTCTTCCAAGGCTCAAAGACTGCGCACTACACTTTCCGTGTTCGAACGTTCTAAATTCCTTTTCAGTCTGCCGGGATCTCTCGCGGAATCCATCGAGGCGGTCAGTTTGGAGAACTACTTCATTGATTGTCTGACTGTTGTGACTGAATTTCTTCTTCTTTACACCAGGGCAAATATGAAACTGCATTACGAACATACAACAAGGGCAAATTTCTTCGAGATTCTCGGCAGGGGCAAATGATACCAGCAGAGTCCTCGGTCAACGGAAAGCCGGATGGCTCCATGTCCGAACAGAAACGGATATTGGAAAAAGTTTGGTCGAATGTTGAAAAGGTCATGGCGGAGATGAAGTCTCTTCTCTTGTCAAAATTACAAGAACCGAGTCGGAGTGTCGAGGAACAGGAGAAAACGATCGAGTATGCTTGTTTATCGTTTTGAAACACTCGTTCCACTGATCGCTCGGAAGGATTCTGTTAGAATTGAACACATCGGAAGACCCGATATGGACTTATTTTGATAGCCAACATACCCATGTCATGAAGCAGATCAATGCCTCGTATCGATCTGGTGTCGAAGCCATCAATAGTGGGTGCATTCGTCGCTGATAGGATGTGACTAATTTCCCCCCAGAATTATTGACCGAGGTCCCTCCTGAAACAAGTGATCCTGACGGTCTCGACACCTCGCTGAAATCTCAACTGCAACTATGCCTTGCTTCTCTTGAGACGAAACAACCTGAAACGGTGATCGGTGGGTTCCAATGTAGTTCGCACTCTAGCTATTACTCACCAGATCTGCAGCCCAGAGTGGAGGTCATGAAATTTGGGAGGCCATCTTCGAGATGATCAAGAACATGTCTGAGATATTGGTCTCTTCGCTTCCTACTTTCTGGAAGATTGCTCGGAGCTTCATTGAGGGGAAGTTCAAAAGGGTATGTTTAACGCTCGATCACGGGGACGATCTCCTCATGTCAACAATTTCAGCCGTCTGGCTCACGACGAAGCGCTCAGCAATGTAGCCAAATGGCGCTTGACATTGTGAAACTCTATGTTTCACTCTTGTCCGAGTTTTTCAGTCTTTCTGATGCAGCTGTGATGCAAAGGAATAATAATGACCCCTCACCAAAACTGCTTCCGAGACACTCAAATTCCTTGACGACTGCCCACTTTTTGATCAGGATTCTCATCGAGATCCAAGATTGCGCCAATGAGGTGACAGGAACGGACATCGTTCCTGAGGTTAGCTCGAGTCTTAGGAATCTGGTGGAAAGCGCTCGATGGAAGTTTGGAGACATCCTCGTCCGTGTTTGGTTACGAGGTTGTCACAACCAATTCTCTTCACGTATACTAAGCTAATGACCACAATGCCCAACAGATGCAACTCTATTCCACCTCCTCGAGACGTGGGCACCATCTACGCCGGATCCTTCTGTGACGCAGTTTATGTCTCTGCTTGACGTGTTCCAGAGACATCTGACCACGTCTGCATTAAAATTCGCCGGAGGGATCGAATTATCGTCGACTTCTTCTTCCTTCCGGACCATACAGCAGAACCAAATCTCGCCTGCGTTTATGGCAAAGATCACGAAAGCATTTCTGGACGCTGTTTACGCATTCCTAGATGGCTTAGTTCAACTGACGTCACCCGAGTGGTCCATACCCACAGAGTCTTCTGGTTCAGGTCAACAATCGGCATCAAAACCTTTCGATTTGAACGATGTAGTGCGTACGATAGATCAGTAAGAATTCAGCTGTCTGACGGTTGAGTAGGACACCAGACTCCTTCTCATGCTGTCGAACTTTGTATACCTCTCGGGAACCCTGATCCCTAACATGATCTCTCAGCTCGAAAGTGTATTTGGTGTGTCCAAAGAAGACGATCGTAACGTGCGTTTCTCGTTATCATGTTTCCAGAAATGATGATGACCCCCTTCTTGTTGTAGACTCTGGTCAAGGTGGTACAAACGTTGGACACGAGGTTGTTTGATTCGTACGTGAAGCCCAAATCTGGCGCGGTGACCAAGATAATATGGGAAGGCATTCTGGACCGCGAGATGGATTGGTACGAGACCCCCCAACCAACTGGTAAGCATGACGTCTGGAACTCGTTTATCGCTTATATACGAGGGTTCTGACTCCCGAACAGAAATTCGGCCCTACATGTACCGAGCTTCGATGAAGCTCGTGGAAATTCATGCACAAGTCAGTCGCGTCGCGGAAGGACTGCTCGACCGTGTCCTACATGCGCTTGTCGAGGATGCCGCAGACGAAGCTTTGCGCTCTTTCCAACAAGTCAAACGTTTCGGAATGGGTGGCATGTTGCGGGTGAGGGCAATATCGTTGCTTATTTAGGAATCTGCCATGGACTCATCGTCTACTTCCAGGCGACTCTTGAAATTGAGTTCATGCATCAAACACTAGCCCGTTACGTTTCGCCTGCAGCGACGAGGACGCTTTCCGAACTGTACAACAAGATATCCATGGCATATGCCCGACGTCCAGGGGACGAAAATCTACAGGGGCATCTTGACAACGTGAAGAGGATACTGGCTGAAAGTCGGCGGGCGACCAGCATCGAGTTCATGTGTTTCAGACAGGCAAAGGAAAAGAATGGGTCGAAAGGGACGAGCGGAAGGTCGAAATTGAAAGGAGAAAGCAACTCACGTTCTGCTGGACAGAAGCGGTCAGCTGCTTGAGGATGCTTCATATCATTACTATTACGTAATCGGGGGTTTTGCGTTATCCGTGGTATCACAGCACCATATATATGATGCATTCTTGTGCCTGCCCAGGAAGCTGCGCGCCACTGATAGACTAGGCTAGACCCGATTTTATATGGACAGTCCACTGTGCAGTACTGCGAAATGTCAAGACGGTCGAATCGACGCTACTTTGGTTCGTTGGAGTCTAGGGACTCTGACAGCAGTCGCTCTTGCTGCGTGCAGCTCGAAACACCGACTTGTCAGAGGGGACGGTACTAGCAACAATGGCCTTCTTAATGCCGTACAGGACACGATCAATCATCCAGCCCGCTCACACGTTCACTAGGGACGCTTGTTGATTTGACAGCATGTTCCCTTGATAAGTACTTCGCTTCCGGCAACTCTGCTCGGTGATTTGTCCAGGCCGGCTGGAGCGCCCTGCTCGCTATTAGAGCGCTAATATTGTCATCAGGCGACACGTCCCACCCCACTCTTCCTCCTTGCTTCCTTCTCGCAATGACCACAGCAACCGCCATTCAAGTGACTCTCCCTCGTGAGGCTCAGTGGGATGTGTCGAACATTCGAGAGGACCAAAAGGTGCCACCGCCCAGGTGAGCCTACATTTTTTTGTACCGTCTGTGGAGGATGTTGATTGTCTGGCAGGTACCGTCATGCGGCACCATCAGCACCATGGCCATGGATGGATTTTGATAAAGACGACGCCGCCGTCGCACCACTTTCGCCTAGCCCGCACGAACCGTGGAGCAGATATCCTCAGAGCCACTTCGGAAATTGGACCAAAGACCAGGTGAACAGATGTCGCATGCTGGAGATTTGTCAAGACCGATACGCGTGCCAAATACACACAGTGGACGTATTCAAGGACGGAGGATTTGACAGGCCTGATGAGGAGAAGGTGCGACCTCGTGAGATAACCTTGGATCCTACATCAGCACAGAATTTTTGGGACGAGCTACAAGGACCAGTAAGCGGCCTTGTTTTCACGCCATGTCGCTGATGCGAGTCTAAGGTGTTTAATTGATAGCTCGATCCCAATCTCCGCGTTCGAGCCCTTTTCATCGAGAACATTACGTTGAATGTGCTACAGATGTTGGGTGCAAAGTAGGTTGCATACGACGAGCGTCTATTGTATCCTCATGGCACCCAGGTATAACGTCGAGCCGTTCTTCTTTGCCTCCTCCGCGAACTGGATTCCATCGCGATATCAAGAAGACCCACAGGACGAGGATGATCGTGCGTGATCTGCCTGACGTTATGCCTTTGTTCGGCTCACACTTTCTAGACATCACCGTCGTTCTCCCGTTTATACGTACGGTCAACAATCAACGGGAGAGGATCAGTCCCACACCATCAAATGAGACACAGTACCCACCAGAAAAGGGGTCAGAAAAAGGACCAGCACCCATCACAGGTATTTGTCGTATTTCGATTTCAAGGCGATAACGACTAACTTGGGTTAGATACGAAGCAGACCATCGACACACAGGCCCCTCTCGTTCTGTCCAGTATGCACAAGAGTTACAATGTGTTTCACATGCTCCGACTGACGATTGTCCAGATGAGAAAATCTTGTTACAAGATTTACTCGCTATACACATGGTCCGCAGTACGAAAGATAATGTTATCATATCATACCACCACCACTCGGAACTTCAGAAGACGACAGCTAAACGTCTCCGGTCTCTTGTACAAAGAACCGGAGATAGTGTATATTGGTCAAAACTCTATGGCAGATCAAAGGATCCGACATTTGTATTTCTTGCTATCCTCTGGTACGCCCTGTATGCGTGGGACGAGTCGCTCGAGGTGCTTTACGCACATCTGAGCGAACAGCTCGTAAGACGATACTTCCTCAACGTTTATTTTTGCTCAAACGCTTAAACGGTTCTTACAGGAAGCCACCGACGCCACAACACACATTTTGCACACGCGAGAGTTGCACAAGTTGCAAGCTCATTTGCTGTACCATCAACAACTTCTCCGCGACTTTCGTAAATCGGTCGAATTCGTGCGAGACACCCCTAATCCGGCCATGGACAAAGATCCTGGCCGAGATGATTCTATGAAACTGTTGAAGCGGGAATCAGATAACTTGCTGTCTGAGATCGAGCGATTGGAGAAACAGAGACAGACACAATCTGATCGGTTAAAAAACGCGATAGATCTGGTTTGTCTCTCGTGATACTCTACGGCCGTGGGCTTTCCTAACAGAATGTGATTAGTCCTTCTCGACCGTCAACATTGAAGATAGCAAAAACATGCAGGATTTGACCAGGGCGACCCTGCGGGACTCTGCCGCCGTGAAACAAGTGAGCACGGACGTTGACTATATTTTGCGTTGTGATACTTAGTGACGATGACTAGATTTCGTACCTGACAATGATATTCTTGCCTGCAACCTACCTTTCTGTGAGTTGGCTCTTGTCACCAGTCTCCATCCAAGACTTATGGTGATGTCGATAGAGCGTGTTCGGAATGAACGTTGCAGAGATCAACCCTAACACCCTCGAGACGTTGGCCACGTATGTCGAGAGCACCGTGATCTTGACAGTGATCACTGCATGGATCGTGATCGCACTCCAAACTCACAGTTCCTTCCACCCGGGTGGACGTCATATCATGAGACGTATCGCATGGCCTGTATTCTGTGGATACGCTGCGATGCAAAGGATGATGGAAGCGGTAAAAGCGTTCCGTGGCCGGTGGGCTGGAGGGTATAACCATGCAGCACGTTGACCTAGGTTTATACCGTGGGTGATATATGTTTTAGTTTTGGTTTATATATGCGGATGGCACTTGTATGGCACGTTACTATTTACATGAACATGGGTTGGAGTATCTAGGAATGCAAGCTGCCCTCTTTACTGGGTCGCAGGCGTGGTATGTGGGACCTGTGGCGAGGGAAGGGTCGGGAGATTGTGGTGTCTGTGTTGGGTTTGTGGTTGCTGCGTTGTGTTATGCCGCATACGGTGTTGAGGGGTTGGAGAGGGGGGAGAACACGGGCTCGAGACGTAGTTCCAGTCTGATTCTAGCTCATGTACACCAGCCTATAGATCACGCTCGTAATGAAATTCAATTATTGGGCACTCATTCACGCAGAGTCGATCAGTACGCTAGTACTAGTCAGTAGAAGGAGCACTCAGAAAAAACAAACTTTTTCTCACGATAGTCTACCCCACATTAGATAGATGACCATTTCTGCACAGATATTCGATAGCTCTCTCGTCGCCCACCATCACGAGATGGACGGGCGACCCCATAAGGATACACTGTGTAGAGTCCCTTCCGAGATGTTCACCATTTTGTACCCTCTTTTCGAGGTTCTTGCCCGCCTACAGCAGACGCTATCCCGTAGGCGTTCCGAATGTCGAACTGCCCGTTCCACCACAGACATTTGGCACCTTCAAGCATAGATCCATGCCAGGCAGCCCAGCAGGTATCATCCTCGACATTATCATGTTCACACTCTTTTATCCGACCGAGCTGACGACCGCGCACAAAGCACGGGTCCTTTGATTTCCGAGGTAAACATGCTCACCGCCGCAGCTTTGTCGACATCATTTATTCTGAAAGGGATGATTCGGGACAGGTTGGTTCGGACGGTGAACGGTTTTTTGAAGATGGTGAATTGGTCATCGAACCGATTTTACAAGATCATCATCTGTACGTTGTCATCAGAATTCGGCGGGGTTTATCTCGTACTCATCGCGCATGGGGTGCCCATGCAGGCAGAGGGGACGGTAGCAACAATGCCCTTCTTAATAATGTACTGGACACGATCGATCATCCAGCCCGCTCACACGTTCACTAGGAACGTTCGTTGATTTGACAGCATGTTCACTTCATAAGTATTACGCTCCCAGCGACTCTGGTCAGTGATTCGTCCAGGTTGGCTCCAGCGCCAATGTTATTATTAGGCGACATCATCCCACCACACGACTCTTCCTCCTTGCTTCCTTCTGACAATGACCACAGCAACCGCCATTCAAGTGACTCTCCCTCGTGAGGCTCAGTGGGATGTGTCGAGCATGGAACAAAGGGTGCCACCGCCCAGGTGAACTTAAATTTTCTGTGCCGTCTGTGGTGGATGTTGATTGTCTGGCAGGTACCGTCATGCAGCACCATCAGCACCATGGCCATGGATGGATTTCGATAAAGACGATACCGCCGTTGCACCACTTTCGCCTAGCCCACACGAACCGTGGGGCAGATACCCTCAGAGCAGCTTCCAAAATTGGACCAATGACCAGGTAAAGAGATGCTGCATGCTGGGTATTTGTCAAGACCGATATGCGTGTCAAATACACACAGTGGACGTATTGAAGAACGGAAAATTTGACATGCCTGAGGATGAGAGAGCGCGATCTCGTGAGATAACCTCGGATCCTACGTCAGCAAAGAATTTTTGGGACGAGCTACAAGGACCAGTAAGCGGCCTTGTTTTCACGCCATGTCGCTGATGCGAGCCTGAGGCGTCTAATCAATAGCTCGATCCCAATCTCCGCGTCCGGGCCCTTTTCATCGAGAACATTACGTTGAATGTGCTACAGATGTTGGGCGAAAAGTGAGTTGCCTACGACGAGCGTCTATTGTATCCTCATGGCACCCAGGTATACCATCGAGCCATTCTTCTTTGCCTCCTCCGCGAACTGGATTCCATCGCGATATCAAGAGGACCCACAGGATGGGGGAGATCGTGCGTGATCTACCTGACGTTGTGTCTCTGTTCGGCTCACACTTTCTAGACATTACCGTCGTTCTCCCGTTTATACGTACAGTCAACAATCAGCGGGAGAGGATCAGTCCCACACCATCAAATGAGACACAGTACCCACCGGAAAAATGGTCAGAAAAAGATCCAGCACCCATCACAGGTATCTGTCCCATTTTCGATTTCAAGCCGATAGTGACTAACTTGGGTTAGACAAGAACCACATCATCGACACACAGGCCCCTCTCGTTCTCTCCGGTATGTATAAGAGTCGCAATGTATTTCACATGCGCGGACTGACGATTGTCCAGAGAAAATCTTGCTACAAGATTTACTCGCCATACACATGGTCCGCAGTACGAAAGATAACGTTATCATATCATACCACCACAACTCAGAACTTCAGAAGACGACAGCTAAACGCCTCCGATCTCTTGTGCAAAGAACTGGAGATAGTGTATATTGGTCGAAAATCTACGGCAGATCAAAGGATCCGACATTTGTATTTCTTGCTATCCTCTGGTACGCCCTATATGCGTGGGACGAGTCGCTCGAGGTGCTCTACGCATATCTGAGCGAGCGGCTCGTAAGACGATAGTTCCTCGACATTTACTTGTGCTCAAATGGTTCTTGCAGGAAACTACCGACATCACGACACACATTTGGCACACGCGAGAGTTGCACAAGTTGCAAGCTCATTTACTGTACTATCAACAACTTCTCCGCGACTTTCGTAAATCGGTCGAATTCGTGCGAGACACCCCCAACCCGGCCATGGATGAAGACCCTGACCGAGATGATTCCATGAAATTATTGATGCGGGAATCAGATAACTTGGTGTCCGAGATCGATCGATTGGAGAAACAGAGGCAGACGCAATCTGATCGGTTAAAAAACGCGATAGATCTGGTTTGTCTCTCATGATATCCTCCGGCTGTGGGCTTTCCTAATGGAGTGTGACTAGTCCTTCTCGACCGTCAGCATCGAAGACAGCATAAACATGCAGGATTTGACCAAGGCGACCCTGCGTGACTCTGCCGCCATGAAACAAGTGAGCATGAACGGTTGATGATCTGTTGCTTTGTGATGCTTACTGGTGATGACCAGATTTCGTACCTGACGATGATATTCTTACCTGCAACCTACCTTTCTGTGAGTTGGCCCGTGTCATCAGTCGCCACCCAAGACTTATGGTGACGTCGATAGAGCGTGTTCGGAATGAATGTTGTTGAGATCAACCCTGGGACCCTCGAGACATTGGCCACGTATGTTGAGAGCACCGTTATCCTGACGGTGATCACTGCATGGGTCGTGATCGCACTCCAAACTCACAGTTCCTTCCACCCGGGCGGACGTCATGTCATGAGACGTATCGCATGGCCTGTATTTTACGGATACGCTGCGATGCAAAGGTTGATGACAGCGGCCAAAGCGTTCCGTGGCCGGTGGGCTGGAAGATATAACCATACAGGACGTTGACCTGGGTTTATACCGTGAGGTGATATTTGGACTATACATGCGGATGGCACGTTGCTATTTACATGAACATGGCATTGTTAGAATATTTAGCCGCATCTCAGAATCGACTCATTGTTTTGTTTGTTGTGCCAGCGTGCAATGGGTGCATCAGGGAGTAGGCTTGGCCGAGAACCTGGTAACATCCAATAATGACTGGTCTATGTGTATCGATGCTGCAAGGTCTGATGCTGATGGTATGATATGAATGAAAAAAGACAGACCGATTGCTGTCAATGTGGTGGACTAGATACCTGAAGTGTGCTATAGGTGAATGCCATGGACCCAAAACGCCAAAAATGCTACCGACGAGTTTCGAACTCGTGCCGTCCGTACATACAACATTCAAGTCAACTGCACTACAGGGTTGATGCCACGACGGCGCTGGTGACAGTATGATAGGAATGAGGAAAGAAAGACCGATTGCAGTGCCAAAATAACTAAAAAAATAAATGACACCTGGTGACGAGTTTCAAACTTGCGCCGCCCGCATTTAGTGGACCCGGGGTCACCTGACACTCATGGCACTGTACTACAGGTTGATGCCTGGAGGGCGTCAGATATTTTATTTCACAAACAGGCCTGCCCACATGCTTCGCTACCGCTGATCGGTCTCACACAGGTAATTATGATGAATTCCGAAAAATGTGTGGTAAGGGCTTAACACAATTAGCCATGCACTTAGAAGTTCAGTAGGCTATAGGCGCAGGTAGCCGGTGATCCGATCAACCGTCCATATGATTCAGGCATTGCTAGGCATCGTTCATTTGAATCGTTTCACCCTTCTTGTCAACCGTACTACAGGTCGAGCCTCCTCCATCCTCAAACATCTCCAGCCTGTATAGCGGCTACGACCATTGACGCATTGATGTCTGCACCTCAAGTCCACATTCACGCCAATTCGGACCCGCTGGGAGTGTCGGAGAAAGGCTCGAGCGATGAACACCGTGAGCCGAATAGCGACCACACGCCTCTACGATTCCTCCATCGCGTCACGGCCCTCTTGGCCCACTATGGCGTAGAAACGCATGGGTGCGTGCGTCCGTTTATGCTGGGATTAAATATCTCATCAACGGTGGATCACCAATCAAAATGACAGTATCGCACCTGTCCCGGTGGAAGAACGAGTCGAAACACGGTGGTACCAAATGTTCTTTGTCTGGTTTTCGGCCAACATGAACGTCCTCACGTACGTGGTCTACCAGACGAAAACACGTTACAGGAGGGAAAGGGGGTTGATATTGTGATAACCTTGGCAGCTTTAGTACGGGAACCGCAGGACCTGCATTCTTTTCGTTGGGCGTTCGCGATGCGATCGTGATCATCGTTGTGATCGATCTCGTGTAAGAGACCCGTCGCTTGTTTTCTTTGCCTCGATGTGGTAGCTCATATCAGGGACATTAGATTTTGTTTACTCCCGGCGTTCTTGTGAGCAGATCTGCCCTCGTAATTTTCCCGAGGGTCTGAACGTGCATGTAGCGCAGTGTTTGGGCCAAAGCTAGGGACGCGTGCGATGGTGCAGTCTCGCTTCTCATGGGGGTGAGTGACCGTGAATGGGTTTGACATGCGTGGTGTCCAACTAGATGTTTCAAGATACTATGGATCCATCATACCGAGCGTTCTAAACGTCTTCTCGATGCAAGGATTCCTGATTCTGAATTGCATCATCGGTGGGCAAACGTTGGCGAGCGTAAGCTCGCATTTGGATGATACGCTAGGTATTGTGATTGTCGGCGTGATCTCCCTCGTCGTCCGTAGGATTCTATCGCATTCGTTTCGTCCAGTGCGCTGAGCCCTTTGCAGGTGACCTTCTTTGGTTATCGGTTCCTTCATTGGTGAGAACTTCCGACGTTTGTGTCAAGAGGTTGGCTAAAGGTTGGCCACAGGTATGAGAGTGTTGCGTGGCTACCGAATGTCATCGCCTTTATTGCCATGCTAGCCCTCGGGTATCCACAGCTGCATGCTAACCAATACGTGGCGGTCCCCACTCCTACTGCAAGTTCGGTCCTGTCCTATGCGTCTACTGTCGCTTCAAGCATAATCAGCTGGTGTTCAATGACCCCCGACTATGGTGTTTACCACAGTCCTGCTGCATCATCGTAGGTTGCATCCTACTTGACGTGTGCAAGCATGGAGACTTACATCGATGTGCAGCGCGCGGATTTTCTTCTACACGTACCTTGGTTTTGTGATCCCAAGTGCAAGTTTCTGCAATTGATGCAGGTGTCAGCGTAACTCATAATAATATTGATGACAGATAACTGCCCACACGCTCGGAATAGCCTTTGCAGCAGCGGCTCCCAATGTCCCCGTATGGAACGCTGCTTTTCAAAGTGGCACGTCCGTCGGAGGCCTGTTGTACGGTATTTTGAGCCCGCTTGGCGGTTTTGGCAAGTTCCTCACAGTGCTCGTCGCACTGAGTATACCGAGCGCGTGTGCACCAACCATGTATACGTTCAGTACGAGCCTGATGTCTGTCGCACATTGGCTCTCCCTCGTACCACGTTGGGTGTACATCCTCGTTTCTGAAGGCATGTGAGTGGTGTCTCTGCTTGTATAGGATGATCCAGTCCACAATGCGTTGCAGCTTAATTCCTGTCGCAATCGTCGGCGCCCAAAAGTTTTACACGACGTTCGTCGACATACTGAGTAAGTAGCCCATCCCCGCTCAGCATCGAACGCATCTTACACCAAGCATTGGCCAGGCTTGATCGGATATTGGAGTACGGCTTTTTCGGGCATCGTAATCACCGAACACCTGCTCTTCCGCGGTGCGTCGTTTAGCGAGACTGCATATCCGATCGCGACCTGGGACGTGCCTGGACTGCTTCCACGGGGTGTTGCTGCGGTGTTAGCGTTCCTGTGTGCGTTTGGTGCGTTGGTGCCGTTCATGTCGCAGGCGTGGTATGTGGGACCTGTGGCGAGGGATGGGTCGGGGGATTGTGGTATCTATGTTGGGTTTGTGGTCGCGGCGTTGTGTTATGCGGTATTGAGGGGGCTGGAGAGGTGGTGGGATGGACGACGGGAGAGGGGGGGAAAGATGCGGGAGGTGGAGCATGGGCTCGAGATGTAGTTCCTGGAGGTCCGATTTCAAGATCACGTCAGTAATGAAATTTCCATTCAGCCGAGGTATTGAAATGCTAGTTAGGAGGAATACTCAGAAAAGGAACCACTTTCTCACGGTAGTCACTCTACCCTACATTAACAATTACTACGCGACGATCATTCTGCACAGATATTCGATGATCCCTGCACCGCTCTCTTGTTGCCCACCATCGTGGAGTACCGGTGACCCCATCAAGATACCCTGTGTAGAGTCCCTTCCGAGACGTTCAACATTTGGTGCCCTCTTTTCGAGGACCTTTCCCCCCACAGCGGACGTTATCCCGTAGGCGTTCGGGGTGTCGAACTGCCTGTTCCACCACAGACATTTGGCACCTTCAAGCATAGATCCATGCCCGACGGCCAATTCGGCATCAGCCTCGACACTATCATGTTCACACTCTTTTATCCGACCGAGCTGACGACCACGTGCAAAGCACGGGTCCTCTGGTTTCCGAGGTAAATATCTTCACTACCGCAGTGTTGTCGATGTCGTTTTTTCTGAAAGAGAGGATTCGGAACAGGTTGGTTTAGACTGTGAACGGTCTCTTGAAGATGGCAAATTAGTCGTCAAACCGATTTCACAAGATCATCATCTGTACGTTGCTTTCAGAACCCGGCGGGGATCGTCTCGTAATCATCGCACGCGGGGTGGTCGTACAGATGCTATTGTAGCCGTCATCACCTGGGGAACGACGTTTCCCGGCCTCAAGAACGCACCGTTGAAGGTACCCCCGCAGTCGATGAAATGGCGGGTCGTCTTGTTTAGCCACGGTGCAGGTTGTTCGCTGTTGATGAATGTGAGTGCTACTCTTTGACTTGTGGTTGCTACCTGAGGTGAGACGGATGTCCGATGTTGAACAGTCGGCGGTTTGCGGGGAGTTGGCGTCGCGCGGGTATATCGTCGCAGCGATTGGACACCACGACAGTACGGGTCCGAGTGTGCGGATGACCAACAAACGTGGGAAGACAAAAGACTTTTACTGGTTGAATTGGATCGATCTCGAGTGAGTGTGAGCAGAGGTGTGGAGGGGCATGTCTTACCCAGATATAGGTGGACAGGCCTGGAAGGACAACCCATGGACGACGCGACACTTCGACATGTTCAGCTGGGTGTTCGCCTAGCTGAAGTCGATGGCGTCCTTCAGGCGCTACTGCGACTGACGCAAGGGCAAGGAATAGTTTCGGCTGGACTGACGCCATCGTTGCCGTGCGAGTGGGAGGGCTGGCACGTAATAGAGGTGACGAGGCCTATTATTGTGGGTCACTCGTTTGGAGGAAGTTTAGCTGTAAGGTGTTTGATTGACTCTCCGCGTTCCTGCGTATGACGTTGCAGATCAGCTGGCGGCCGCTGCGGATAGCCGCTTCAACTTTAGCCATGTGATCACGTTTGATCCCGCTACACACCGTACATTTCTTTGGACTTTTCTGTATCCTTCTGGCTTATCTTCGCAAACAGGTTGGACCCTTGGGACAAGACGATCTCGGTGTGACTTCTTGCCATCGATTCTGAAGAGTACGCAAGTGGGGATGAGTTTACGAAACTGCTCACGATCGCACCATGTGCGGAATCGTATGAGATATACGTCATACGCAGTGCTATGAATAACGAGGGCGCCTTGATTGACAGCGGGAGCGACACATCCGTCGTTTAGTGACGTCTTTCTAATCTTGCCGGACCACGTTAACAAATGGATTGGTTCGGCGGCCGACCCTTGGCATATCGTTCGCCGAACGATCGATACGACGAGTCGGTTTTTGGAGGACGAAGAGACGAGGGCGCATCATACGGTCAAGTGTGTGGATGGACTGTTTCGCAAGGACGGTGACATTGGGACCGGCTGTTTGGTGAGATGCCATGTCCACGACATGTTTGACAGGTGACGATCATCTCGGGATCCTCGTCCTGATGCGATAAGCAGTGTGCTCTATTTCCGTGGATAGGACTGTAAGAAATTTGAGCTGGTGTATGTAAATGTACTGTGTTGGTAGAGTACAATTGCGTATAACTAGAATGTAGATAGATAAATAGACGCGTGACGGTACGATCCGAAAATGTTAATGATTCCAGCTACAAACGCCTGACCGATACATATAAGATCACCTCCGTTGTCTTGATTGGGTTGGACACCCGGTCCGGTTGAACATGGCAGTGGCGTCCAAGATGCGCTTTAGGTGCGCCATGAGGTCTTTGGCGAGAAAGACGCTTCCATTGTCTGGCTCATAGCGGACGGCATGATCGTCGAGGGGCTCAAGCACCCTGAGCTCGAGGGGGTGAACGCATGCCGAGTGAGAGTAGCGAAAGATGGACACGAATTCGTGTCGAAAGACAAGTATGTCAAGCAGGGGTGTCCCCGATGGATCGACGGCCGTTTGTCCAACCACTAGGCAATGGGGGGAGGCAACGAAAACCTCGTTTTCAGACGGTCGTTCTTTGGAAAAAAAAAAGAGACCAAGTGGCTCACGTTGGATGAGACAAATATCACCATGTAGTCTGGCAAACGCAAACGTAGGGTCCTGACCGGCGTCGAATTGTTTGGACAACACGGCAGGAGTGGGGGCGAACGAGACGGAGGGAGTGGACATCATGTACAGTGTTCGGATTCGAAAGTTAGGAGATTAGTACTTTGAGGGGGGTCGATTATATAGGAAGCTTTGCTCCGAAACACTGATCTAAGTTTGGACAGCCTCAGGCCCGGATGTCGGATGTCGGATCCGACATCCATAGAAGGTGAGAAGCTCCCCTTGTATTGGAATGGAGTGCATCACACAAAGCTTGTTCTGTTCCCCCTTCCGTCGGCCAAAAAGCGCACCATCGTCGTTTTCATAACGTCGTAATGGCTCAAAACACCCAGAAAACGTGTGTTAACGCCATCACATGCAACCGTATCGTGTATCTTAGCCAACGGCGCGTGTTTCGCACGTCACATGCGTCAACGGCGCACTTGCGACCATAAAAAAACCACACACAGGATGACGGAAGAGCGCTATGAGCTAGTTTTGCGTCACATCCACATTGTTGATCGGGTTTTTCATAATGGCTGTGTGCCCAGCAAGCGAGGAGTACGGCGCATCCTCGTCTGCTTACTGAGCGGTAAGCGCCGAGCTCTAGATTGAATCCTAGGCCCCCGTTTCGGTGGTGACTCAGAGGAAGGCCGAAATTCGGGTTAGACGGATGGGAGTGAGAACAATTTGGTGCATCATCGGGATATATATAAATGCGTACCGCAACTCTTCAAATAAAAAAATTGCCGCGTTTTGCTTGTCCATCAAATGGCGCAGTCCACGAGACCGTCGATATCGTCGTCGGTAGCTGTTGGCAACGCCGAATTCGGTTGAAATCGTTTTGCGTGGTGGCAATAACATCGCGGCAATTGTTTTTTTATAGGACCATAGCCATGTCAGCCGCTTGATCAACTCAATTGATAGATAGTGCTGATAGACATTTGGATCCGGAATTTGACTGAATAGGTGTCCTGAGGCGGTTTGTCTACATCGACCGACGACAAGTCAGCATCACGGGCAGATTAACCTGGGAACGTTCGGCCGATCCTAGTCTTAACCCAGTCTGTACTGCTTGGCAGGCGCCACACTTTCCCCTCGATAGGACTCGGTAGAAGGATGGGCATTCCTTTACCGCGAAAGGGGCATCATGACGCGTGTCTGTGACGTGGTATTGGCAGTGTGCTGATTCCCTGAAGCTGCAACAATTAACGGTCAACTAGTGCGATGCCGCGCCGGAATCGCCCTATCGCTTCGCACACGCCATACTAGTGCCAGTGTCAGGTGGGTGAAGTTCCACAAGGGAAAATACAAACTCCACGTCGGATCCAATTTTTCGATACCCGCTCGGGACGAATTCATTATGTGCCTCCATTCCAAGGATTCCATCCTACAGTCCATGCCCTTTTTTTGTTCCTGGCGTGTGCAGGTCCCGACCAGAGAGGAATTCGAGGATTCGTCCTGCCGGGATGCCAGGAACCAGCAGGGGCAGCCTAGCCCAGCCTAGCCCAGCCCAGTCTTGTAGGCCCAAGGCACACGCCATTGCACCGAAAAAGCCCTTGCCTGGACTCCGAGCGCCTCAAGGCCATTCGCATAATACATTGTACCGGGCTCCTCGCCACGAGGACATAAATCGTCACGATGGTCTACCACGGCGGTTGCGAAAGACGGTATGTCGTGTGGGGAAAGAACTCGCAGGTCGTAGTTTCGAAGCGAGACAGAGAAGTGTTCCGACTTGCCATGCGGGTATGGGGTTGGCTCATAAACCTCGATCGGGGCCATCGGACATGGGGAGATGTATGTGTTACTGAGCTGGTCCGGTATGGGTCTTCTGTCGTCATATGGTTGAATATCACCAACATCAATAGAATGCTAGAGACCATCCAGGATGGAGTCATCCCTATTTCACGTATCATTGATCAAAGAGTAACCGTATCATACGTACAGTACTACACACCCTGAATTTTACACACAAACCAACGATCTACTTACAGGTTATATATAAACCACGCACTACGATCTCCAAGACCTTCTGGCTCTTCTTCCTTGCTCATCCTCTCCCTCCTCTCCGCTTTCAACCTATTTTCTCGCCATAGGTACGCCAAGTTGGCCATTGATAAGACTACCATACCAACGGACATAGCGATGAACGTGATCGTCGCCGACGTGTAGTTGGGAGCGGGAGACAGCACTCCAAGAAGCCAGGTGGCAAGTATACCCCCCAATTGGGTCACGGTGAAGGATATTGCCACAGCGGTTGCACGTCGGACGTGCGGGGCACTGTTGTTCGCCAACCACGTGATTAACGCCGGCGCCGCACAATATGTCCCGGTGACGGAGAAGAAAAGGGATCCATAGCGGATGTGGCTCGATGTGCTCGCTGAGGCGTGGGCATTAGTGGTCAGGTATTCATCTTTCTCTGGTTAGATGGCTTCGACGTACCGTAAAACATGGTAAAACCGATCACCTCCAGAAGTGAAAAGAGTATCGCGGTGTATCCACGGCATTGGTAGCGGTCCGATACGATGGACGAGATCAATGACACTTTTTTTTTGGTGAGATGAATGAACGTCAAAGAGTTCGTTGTCGAAATACGCACGAACAAAGGCGGTCGCGAACGGAGGCACAGTCATGAGCTGGGCTTGGTTACCTGCGTATCCGAGACCAGCGACGATCGTCGGCTCGAAGCTACCATGATAAATGTCAGCGTTAGGGAAGAGAGCATCAACAAACCGAGCTCACTAAGCCAGAGAAAGCAGTAACGTGCCTGATCGAACCATTGTCAATCAACGCAAGCTATCACAGGATCGTATGGATACATTACCACTGAAGAAAAAGGCGACAACAAGGAACCACAAGTGCGGGGACTTGGCTGATCTAGCGACCTCTATCCAGCTAAACTTGTCCTTCTCGGCGTCCTCCGACATAGAACCGGCGTGCTTCAGGGAGGAAATGACGTACGCCCGTTCTTTCTCCGTCAAGAAGCGTGCCTTCTCGGGAGAGCGAGGAAGGAGGAAAAAAGCGGTCACGCCGAAGGCAAAGGTAAATATACCTTCCTGTCAATACCGGATGAGTGTCACTTCACGAAGCAGTTGGTGACACAACATACCAGAATAAATATCCAGGCCCACCCGGGTTTACCACCCTTTCCGTTCATCAGGTCGATAGCGGCAGCCAGTAAACCGGAGAAAGCGCCCGACAACGCCGTTGACCCGAAGAAAGTGGCAACCCTAGGAAGCACATCAGATGACGTACCACAATGGTGGCCTGATGCATACCGTATTTGCAACCTCTTCCGAGGATAGAAAAAAGAGAGATATAGAACAATCCCAGGCAAGATACCACCTGGCCCACTGATGAGTAGAGAGAATGATGTTCTGGAATGTCCGAACCTTCAACCAACCCCAGGAAGAATCGACATGCCAACAACCCGGAATAGTTGTGGACCAGTCCTTTGATGATTCATATAAGCCAATATCCGATATTGAGATGAAAGCGATAGTTGGTCACCTTGTGAGGCGGAAACCACTCCCCACAGCGAAACCATAGTAGGAAGCATACGATCGGGCCCTACATACTGTGATGTCGAAAGATATGATTAGCTGCGTTATCAATGATGTAGTGATTCACCTTCAAGAGCAAGGTGGTCGGAAACTCGACGGCAACATACGGACTGGTGCATGATGAGCCAATGTTCGAGTACTACAGATACTCGTGCACATACAGATAAGTTATCGTCAGAGCCAGGGTGTACTATAGGTCGATAAGCCAAGAGTCGAAACACCTAGGGCCTCGGCGTACCTGGTAATTCGACATCCCTAGTGTTGTCTGCAAGCCAGCTACACGCGCATTCGAGATGTTGGTTCTGTCCTACACGCTTCCGTCCTTGAGTATATTGAGCTGGAAACCGAGCCTACAAACATACCAAGAAAGCCAGCAAAAAGAAGCCTGTGCATAATGGGAGGACCCATGTGTCGAGCTTTCGCCAGACCCTGCGCTCTAGCGCAGCACATTCAGCTTGTGACAATTCTTCTTCCGCAGTGTCGAACTCGCTGAGGTCCTTCACATCATGTAAAGGGGAAGAATAGTGTAATTCTCCGGCCTCGTCCATTGTACACTGGCTGGATGTCGAGGGTAGAAGGGTGCCAGATCCAAGAGCATAACTAGACTCACCATCCCATTATATACCGGATAGCAATTTAGCCCGAGTGGGTGCGGCGATAATGATCGGATCTTGTGTAAGGGATTCATCTCCATACCTTCGGTCCGTGGGGTTTGCTTCGCGGTACATGGGGCTGCGAGCAATATTCGTGGTGACGCACGTACCAGACACGAGGTTGATACCAGTGGCGTAGTTTAGTGCGCCGGGATCGCGAGATACATGCCCACAGATGCCATTGCTTTCCTCCTGCACATGTGCCCATCCCGCATGTGGCCGCTGGTTGGTTATTCGAGGTTCCTTTCCGTGTTTGTAGGGCATCACCGGGTGCAAAGGTTAGCCAAACATGATACATGTTTTAGTACAAGCATGCCAAGACTACCCCTTTGAGCAAGTGCGGCATGCTGAGAGGTCAGTCTCGTAATGAGGTACAAGTGAAGCGACACACGAACCCTGGCTTGGTGTGCGAGGTGTTTCCCACCCACCCTCGCAGCTCACCATTTTCGGCCCAGGACACTTTGCGGAGCTGGACAGCGCTTCGCGCTGCCACCCGCTCACGTCCTCTCACTCATCAACCTCCAAGAACGCGCCACGCACACGAGCGACGTCCAAAGATGTTCTTCACTGGTTTCCGACCAAAAAGGAAAGTGAACACACTGCGGAATGCTGTAAGTTAGCAAAATACATCATGACTGCGTAGTAACGATCATTCCAGGTCGATCATACATTGTAGCGAGGCTCAGAAGCCATCACGGGTACGGATATTTTTCAGTCATGAAACCTTGGAAATTTTCTCCTGCACACACTCACCATCGCCAGTATCTCCTTGTCCATACTTGTTTTTCACACTTATCGTCAATCGAACATCCCAAGGAACCACGATCACTGCAACTCAGGCACATTATGAATGTACCCCGAGCTCACGTGTTCCTGCCGAAACCTCAATCACACTCCCACTCATCGAAAGTCCATGTCCTGTCAACGATGATCCTCCCGTCTCGGGAAGGAGGAGGTTATAATGACAATTCTAATGAATACACACCGTATCTTTGATTGTAGCGCTACACACGGTTGGGTACCAGGCCTTCACCGAGCCGACGCGAGAACGAACATTCGTGTGATTCCTGATTCCACATCACCCATGATCTCCCAAATGACCTACAGAATGTCAGACCGACAGAGCGGGCAACTCGATGAATGGCTCGTTTTGAACCACTATTGATATCCCATGCGTGGTTAAGACATTGGAGTAGAGGTGTAGTTTGATAGGAACTTGCCTTGTACAGACAACTGGCGTGGAATCGGTTCTTGCATGTCTTGCACGGTTTCTGGGGTAAACTCGCGTCCATCACGCTAATGATGCTGCGAAAACAAATGCAAATAAGTAACAGAGACCAACCGAGGAGGAAGAGCAAAGCATACGAATAACATATCGCACACTCCACTTGCCCAGAAAAGTGGAGTGTCACATTCTTCGTGAACAATGTTAGGCCATCGACAACACGACCATTCTTTCGGGAACACGTCATGTTATATTTCTCACTGCGGTTGTCGAGCTTACCTGCTGCCACACGACTTGCTGTACGCCAAGTATCCAAGCTCTCCACCTATCCTCTGAGACACCCACCATCTTGGTGTCCCTCACTTCGAGCCTGTGTAGAGGCCAGTCACTCGGCATGCGAATGGTGAGCTCAAGGGCCTGCTCATCCACCATGTACGACGCTGTCACTTCCCCAGATGTGGGTGAAACTTTGACAGTTAGGTTCTCTGTCGTCGAGAGTTCGGACGGCTGTCGGACTTGCGCGAGTTCGGTCTTGATGATACCGGGCGAGAAGTATGATGACGTGTAATCGACGACGCGCGTAAGAAGTTGTTTGTCAGTACAGTCCGAAATCCATGAACGGATCAGGGCGGGGACGGTGAGGAGAGCCCGGTGGTAAAGATGGGCAGCCAACAGTTGCAAGCTCAACGGGCTTTCTGGTTCGAATGCTGGCCAGAGGGATGAGCACCATTCGAAAAAAGATGAATCTATACTTACTCTCCAGATGAAATTCATCGACAGCCCACACATCTAACTTGAATACCTGCTTTCCGCCACTGAACAAACCAAGAATGTCAAAGATATTCGGTATGAAATATTGAGAAACAATGTCGAGGCTTCGCGTGTGGTTGAAATAACCCGAGCGAACTTTCATCGACTACATCCGAGGTCAGAATCGTATGTTTGTAGCGTTATCGAGAGCATATACGCACAGCATCAGTAAACAAGTCGAATGTGATCATCCATGCAAGCAGGTATCCAGACACTTCCTTGTTGCGCGGAATTGATTGCTCGTCTAGGTCAGGCACCTCACCTGAGCTAAGGCTCTGCTGTAGCATCGCGAGGAGCTCGAGAGGCAACTCTGGCTTCACTACATCCTCCGTGTCGACACCTGCCTCGATTACATAGTGCTCTGTTCGCTTTTGAGCGGCATTGTGGAGTAAATGGTAGCCCATTCGCTGGACTTCCTGGGATTGGTCTCCCAGTAGGTGGCACATCTGCAACGTTTCTGTTGGTGCAAATGGTTGAATGGAAAGATGTATATCCTTACACTTGGTAAGGTTTTCTCGTTCATCATTGTAGATGGCATGTCTTGGATGACAGACAAAGCCAACTCCCGGCATAGCGTACGAGGTTCAGAGTAGGGCATTGCGACTGGATTCCATCAATCCCCAAGCTATACACAGATATGAACCGACTACTCACTCGTGTTCACCGTGGCCACATCCCTGACAAGTCCCAATACTGTCGCTTTCCTCTCATCCCAATTCGCGCGAAGAGGCTTGTTCGTCGATGCTAGATCGTCAATGGCAATTACCAGTCTTAATGTCCTTCCGAGAGTTGCTAACGTTGCACTGTCTTCCAGGGAGCAGTTCTACTTAATATCAACACCCGTCATCTCTACTTGAAGCAAACATGACACACCTCCAAGTTATTCTCGATCACATCCCAGATGAAATCCCAGTGCGACCCGGGAACATTCTGCAGGATCGGGGCGAGATGGAAAAATACCAGGGTCATGGCACTCTCTGCATCCTCATCAACACCGCCTCCGTCGTCTTCGTCTGCAGTAACCCACGCCTGACACGCCTTCATAACATTCACGGCACGCTGTTGTGGGAGGAAGACGACGTCGGAGTCGGGGTCAGGTGCCGTGGCGGTTAATAACCGAAGGGTGACGAGACCCGTAGACGATGCTGCGCCAGGACGAACACCAACGAGCGAAGCAGCTAATTCATTGCGATACCTGTCGAGTTTGGGAGGCTCTGGCGCATATGAAGTAATAGAGGCTAATATGGTGATGGTGGTCTGGGGAGCTAAAAGAAATAGTAGAGGCGTGAGCAAATAAAGATCTTCAGACACAAACGGAGACATAAGTTGACCTGTCTTTTGCGACCTTCTCGCAAGGGCCAACCACAAATCAGCATCATCCTTCGTAGCATCACTGAACAAGTGTTGCAGCACGATGCCGAGAACTGCCGTATCCCTCACTCTGTCTTTCTCCTGGGCACGACGAACGACTTCAACGACAAACGATGCTAGACTCCCATCTTTGAGAGTGACCGCGCCATCCTTGCTCGTGAGCGCGTTCACAACTTTGGCGTGTATGCCATCCTCTCCACGGCCCAGGAGATAGGTCGTCAGCGATTTGACCTTCTCCACAACATCGTCGAGATGGTCCCTCGTAAGATCAAACGTCACGAGGCCATCTCGTATGTCCTCCACACGGAGGTATTCGTTCGCATAGAAGCCGAGAACGAGAATGTGACGTAGTGCCCAGAGGTTTGACCGTGCGACGGCACGTGAGGTGGTGAGGTGTGCAAGTAGAGCGGAAACGGCACGTGCATACTTTCTACACGTCGAGTTCGGAGGAGTAGGCGTACTTGAGGAGGTTGGGAGCATGAAGTCGAAGAGCGCCAAGCTCGGAGAAGTGGTCGACGAAGGAAGGGAAGAGGAGTCCAGCATAGTGTCGAATTCCTCGCGCGACGGGAGAATGTCTGTTAGAGGGTCAACATGAATACCAGGAGGTGAGGGAGTAATGCATCCAATGATATATTCGGGTCTGGATGGGGAATTTAGTGATGAGAAGCTTAACAGATAGACGTGTGTACCCACCTTGTCTCCGCTTTTGCGTCGACAACAACACTTTTCAATTTCTCTTTCACAAGACTACCAACGACGTCTTTTATCTCTCGTTGTCTGTCGCCCTCTTGGGAAATCCAAGAGCTCCAGAGTGCCTTCGTATCCTCCACCCACTTGTCGCTAGAAGCCTCTCCCTGATGGGGAATGACATAACCAAGCAAGAATATCCCGGTATAGAGCTCCGCTCCAAGGTCTCCAGTGAATTCATAACTCGAATCGGCCAATTTCGTCACAAGTCCCACAAGAGGGCCAATCTCAGCCAGGTCTGGAACTTCGTCTAGGTTGATTGAAGACATGCCGGCGAACCTCACTCTTGCCTCCGCAAAAGTGGCAACATTGTTCGAGAGCACGGATGCGATCGTGGCCAAACAACCAGGTGAAATGAATGGTCCTAAAGATATTTCAGAAGCGAGCCAAAACACATGGCTGAGCTTCCATACCTGGGGTACTCAACACTCGCGCCAAGACTACTTCCTCATTCCCCTGACCACCCGCGGCTACTGTATTGTTCACCAAACGTTCCACTAGTTCGTCCATTGCTGCGTTCGCTCCTCTGAGATGTGTCGGGAGCGAGGCGGTGACAAGCGATGACAACAACGATAGTGCTACCTTCGTTGGAGAAGACACAACTGCCCCTAGAAGCTCCGTCCAGAAGGCTTGCGTCTGCAATTGGCCCTGGGATTGATCAGAGGATCCGGTTCGATATTTGAGGTACGCCAACACTCCTGGTGTCGACATTTGCAGAAGCGCTATAGAATGTGAGACGAATATGGCGTCGGTGCGAGAAGATAAATATCCGTCATCGAAAAGCGAAGGTCCAAATGTATCCATGAGTTTCACGAGTGTTGCCAGGGGGTTCTTGGCGGTGTTCACGATCAATGTCTGGTCCGAAGAGCTTAGGGCAGTTTCGAGACCTTCGATGACTCTTTGTGTATAAATTTCTACCGCACTGCATGCCTTCTGACGCGCACGAGTATCAGGCGCAAACGTGGAAGTGAATACGCGGAAGAAAGTGGGTGCAAGGCCAAGTGTACCATCAGAGGTATAGAGGGAATCAAGGATGGTTGAACAAAGCGCGTCAAAGAATGCGTCAAATAGATCTACGAGTATAGTCAGTCGTCCCGCGGGACGGGAAACATGCGGAGTGACACAATCAACATTAACGCACCGTCCCCGACTTTCCCGACTGTTTCTGCTGCATGGGCCATGATCCCAGCAGCTTCGATCTCCTCAATCCGCAGCCGCTTCGTAACGAGCTCAGTCCACAAACGAGAAGCCTGGGACGCGAGAAGATGCTTCGCATCCTCATACGCATATATACTGGCATTCTCGGTGTGCACCCCTCGTCTAACGATTAAAGCTAGGCATTCGCTGAGTGCCTTGAGCCATGACAGGGCTGCTGCTCGTCTATCGAGGAGGCCTGCATCAAGCGGAGCCCAGAAGGATGTAAGCAGTTGCGAAATCGGGTGGATGTTGGGCCCTTGTCTATTCCTCTCTTTGTCATTCTCTGATGAGGTAGGTGGAAGGTCGGTAGGAAGAATCTATGTGTGCCATGTTCAAACGGTGCGTGGGGTGAGCAGAGTTAACCATACCGATTTAGGAATGCCGACCAATACAACCAATACCAATGGGTAACCTTCTATAGGAGACCCGGAACATCCTAGCTCAAGGAATTGCAAGAATTCTGTGTAAGCTTCAGATACAGGTTGTCCATTAGGAGGCAGCTCAGTAACGGTATTTGCGACGTCGTTTTCACTATCACCGTCCGCTTCGGATTCAGAGTCTGATTCGGATTGCGCGTCCGAATCGGAGTCAGAGTCGTCGCCCTCTGTGTCTTTAACATTGGCATCAAGGTCGTTGTAGCCCCTCAACGCACTTTCCACGTCGATTGTCCATGCCTGGCCATAATCTGTTACACCGCGGGTGGTACCACATAATAACCTGTACACATAAATATATCTCGTACCTCTGAGGAAGAGTATCAAGGGACCTCCTAATGCTGCTCGCACGCCAACATCGGTTTCGACCCAGGCTGAGCGCAGTACGGCCACGCTTAAGATCCGAATCAGGGGTTCTGGTAATTTGCCTGGTTCCAGAAAACGTCAGTTATCTGTGCCGAGGACTGTATATGCACTACTAGCTTGAAGGTTAAACGTGTAACCGACGCTAGATGCGTATCCCACTCAGATGCAGCCAGGAAGAATGTACAAGATGGATAGGAAATGCAGAGCGTGGACTTTCCAAACACGGCAACGAGGAGACAAAAACAAACCTTTGAAAACTCCAACTAAAGACTCAACAAGTGCCCACGCGGCTTTCCTGGCTTGAGGCTGGCCTCGACCGAACGATGCAATTGAAAACGGACAAAGTTGTTGGTTGGCCGAGTTCGGGGGCGGGGGAGCGGTTGCGGGATGAAGAGTGGACCAAAATGCGGGAGATAAAAGGAGTGTTGTTAGAATAGGAAGGTCTGGCACAGAGGCGGAATCGATTGCAGGGCAATTCTCTAGACAAAATACGTTAATAATCGAACAGCACACGAAAACGGATGAGGACGACAACGGGACGTCTCACCAACTGCCAAGCAGTGAAAGGTCCGACGTACCTAGAATCCATCTGACAACGCCCAATGCGCCCACCCTTAGCCTTCCAGCTCGGTCTGAATCATTCTCTTCACCAACACTGTCACTCGTCACTCGATCAGGAAGCGAGGTTGGAGTAGTCGACGGAGAGCCAGAGGAAGGCGGAACATATCGGCCACTTTTCTTCTGTTGCGATTGCGGTGTTGAGCTCCCTTTTTTCCCTCGCACGACACCTTTACCCTGGGATACGGCGCCGCCTTGCAGTACACTCTTACTACTCTGTGACGTGCCTTTGTGACCCTGTTGAGGAAGTGGACCCACGGGAGGAACTACAGGAGCTGGGTTCAAAGCTGCATGGAGGCCCTGTGGATCGAGGACGGTGCGCTGAACAAATTTGAGAAGGGAAATGAGAAGTGGGGGGTTTAGAATGATCTTTGGTTGGGACAGCGTGCGCTGAGTGTGAGGATTAGTGTGATATACATCTCGATTATCTGTGGCTGGGCTTGGAGTCGTAGTGATGAAGTCTGCCCACGCCCTCATGCCGACAGTGGTGACCCCATGATCAACATCGTATGCAAGCATTGCCCATGTCCCTAAGAGTGTCTCCAGATCACTTTGAGACGCGGTCTCGCTGGTCCATGTAAGGAGGGCCTCACGCGCGGGGTTGAGGCGAAGAAGGGAGACATGAAGGGAAGCAGCGAGATACCGAAGACGCCGCGCAGGGTGGGTGAAGAGCACCGGGGCACGATGGAGCTGGAGAGGGAGTTAGTCGTCCTCAAAACCGGATGTGATGCAGGGACACACCCAAACCGGGAGCATCTTGACTACCACGTCTACCATTCCGTCTGGCTCTTCTTCATATCGATCGTGGTTACGATCGCGCGCTGCCTGCTCTTTGATCGCGTCCTCGACCCACTTTGCAAGCTCCTCTATTGCTTTCCCTCGTGTGACGGCATCTTTCTTCCCCAATGCCCTGAGAACGACGACAAGCTCTGGTGGCAATAAATGAGCGAGACCAGTCGTATCGAGTGGATCGAGAACCGGTGGGGCTGGTTTGGTTGGCGGGATGTAAACTTTCTTGCGCTGTTCTCTAGCTTCTCTCTTGGACAGCTTGGAAATCTTTCCTCCCTTGGGCTTTGACTGCTTCGGGACAGGTGAAGGGGGAGGCACAGCAGATGAGGATCCTTGGGTGGCCTGAGCGGCTTTGCGTGCGTTCTTCTTGCGCGTACCAGAAGTTGCAGACGATTTCTGTCCTTTCGGCATCGTGCGCGACGGTGTGATATCGACTTATGATCTGGGCAAGGCAAAATGTGTTGAAGTCAGCTCACCCGCTGGATGCTGTACAGGTGATCGACCATTCGGGTCACTACCAATTGGAGGCATGTTACCCTCAACACCGTCGAGCTCAGCCGATACACCTTTGGGTTGGGAAACACGGTCTCACATCCCATAGGACGGAATTCGTACTAGACTTTGACAAGATCTTTGACATTGGCAAGTTCACCCACACGCTAATTTCCGAGGTCCGCCGCAGGGCTAGTACTTTGTCGCGGTGTGACTTCCTGGTTGTGATCATCTTCTATTCTGAATGATCCCACCATCACCATGGGCACCGCTTCATGAGCACTGCACAACAAGGATCGGACTAACCCATTGCCGCGGCAAGCGCCTTCAATTCACACCACACCGTGTCCAAGTCCTCCTTAGAGAACACAGTGCGTCACAGATCGCATTAGACTCCCTAGTTCTCTAGGTGTAGTCATATTAACCATTATCTTCTGGATCCAGCGTACCGACCTGCGCCGATAACACCTCGATTATGGCATATTGATGGTGAAACCGAACGAGTCGTGGGATGCGGTTTTACAAATATTCCCTTGAGACCAGTGCAGTTGCTGACCAGTGCTACACTGCCAAAATCATGTGGTTGATCTCTCTGGCCACTGCACCACCGTTCTGGTGATAGCTCCGTTTGTGTCTAGGCTTCTCGGTTTATCGTGCTCCCACAGGAAACGCGCCGTTCATCTTTGGACAGCAATTGTGCTTCAGAAAGGAAGTCGGGTCGTTGGCCGTGATATTATTAGCTTCCTTGAGTCTTGATAATCACTACCAATACTTAACCGTCCATCAAATACCGGATACGACTCATCAACTTGATAAAGTTCAAACGTTCATTGCCATGAGAATGATGGCGTTTACCCTATAATTCGACCATTACACGTGCAGCCCGCGGTCTCACCTAACCCGACTTGGCTCTCGACACCCAAATCTTCTTTGCACCCCCATGAGCGATCTTGAGGTACTCTCTGTGAGAGGACTGGTGTCGTCACGGAGGATACAGCTTGCGTCTGTAACACTTTTACTTTATGACCATGCAATTAATTTAGCTGACGAGGTGAGTCGTGATGTTGACTCCTCCTACTCACACCTTACATTCCGGTGAGTACTCAGGTGGAGCACTTTTGGAGTGGCCCATGGACACTCTCCAGAGGAATGTATCTCTGCGTCAGTGTGCTTGGTATGTAGAATATTCTGCCTGCTGACAGATATCACCAGATACGGTATTTGGGTTTCGTTGATGTAGTGTAAGCAAATTCCGCGTCGGTTGAGGATGGTTTGCTGACAACAACCTGTTTTTCTAGGATCCTGATCCTGGGTGAGACAATCACTGTCCAACCATGAGATGTTCGCTGACCGCGATGTGGTAGACGGGTGTACCAATCTCTTAGTTGGTAGCCTCCCTGGCATCAATGCTAGGCTCACACTGACTATGTCTTCTCCACGTAGTCGTAAGCATTAGCATGTACAGAGTCCTCAACCTCTGATCACACGATCAGCCCTCTTCTGTCTGGTTACCTGCTTTATGGCATTGAAATCGCCGTGATGGCCTTTTGTCAAGGCGCGTTGACTGTTTTTGTGGCACCTGGCTCTGATTTTCAACGTGAACTATTTAGCTGCTATCACGATACGCGTGTGGCACATGTTCTCTCATCGCCCAATTATCAAGAAAATCGTTATCTTGGCTTACGTAGCTGCTACCTTGGCCGCTTCGCTGCTTACAGCCTTTTTGTTGCCCGATGTACGAGCACTTGAAACGAACATGGTGTCTGCCCGCACACCAATGTTGGCGTGGTTATATGTCCCGTCACTGTTGCTCCACAGCTTTTTATTTGCGCTTAAAGTATATCGATTCGTGACGAGTCCTGGATGCTTGCGGAGACAGAGAGACACTTTTCTTTGGAAGTTCTTGAAGGAGTAAGTAAACTTGACCACAATTTTATTCCAGTGCTCAGATTATACAGGGGAATGAGCATGTACGCATGTGCATTAGGTAAGGCAATGTCTGTTGCTCAGACACAATTCCTAAAATAATGGGTGTTAGGATCGCTTTTGTTCATCGTGATCGGGCTCACGATGACTGATACCTCTCAAATTCCGGCAAGTAGTCGCTTGCTCAGGCTGTGCATGACTTTAAGTAACCACTCTCAACCGAAAAGGTGTATGAAACCGCCTTAAGTGGGAGGTACGTTCGACTTGTCAAAGAGCACATCACAGGCTCACTTTATTGTCCAATTCAGCGTTATTTTTATCGCGTTGACGGTTGTTTCGGTGTGCCGCGCAATGCTCAGTATCAAGTCACTGGCTGCCACCGCGCACGTTGACCCCGGGTGGCTGCTCAACCATGCAGAGTTGAGCCGTGTTCACTGGCACCAGGGTGCGACGGAAGGTGAGATCGTGGTGGAGATGCTTGATGATTCCTATGACCTTCCTGTCTTGTCTGGTTTGCACAATGATGCAGACTCTATGCATATAACAGACACGAAGGGCATGTGCAGTCCCTCAGGCATTACTGTAACACCAGGTTTGAATCATGTTTAAGTGCGATAGCCTGTGGCTTGTATCATATCTTTGCTCACGTAATAGTGGATATTGTACTTGACTCCTGAAGGCAACAATGATAAGTTGAGGCAGACTGTTGACCACCACAGGTTTGTCTACCTAGTTCCTCCCTAGTCCCTCGGCAGGTCGGTGATTGGTTGGGTGGAATGTTATATATGTGAACAGGGCATGATTTTTGCATCAATATTTACTTTCCTAAGTACTAATTTGCACCTCAGTAAGTACTGTCCTCTCGCCAGCGTGGGACGGCTCGGTGTAAAGTCGATTGGGACGGTGTGGAGACCTGCAGGTAGCCATCGGAGTTGGACAGTCTGAATATTCACCCGATGCGGACCGTCCAGCAGACGCAGTTATGGACAATACTAACAAGTATCAGTACTAGTGTCGTTGCATACTAACGGTTCATTAGATCGAACCAGTGTCTCAGCCTCTTTCAAGGAGGATGTGATCAAGTTGCACACTAAATGACTCAGGAACCACGTGGTGAGCCGAAACTGGTTGTATCCAGTCCCGTTCCTTCAAGTTTCTTTACTGCTCACCCTCAGCCCCCGTCCCGCCGTTTGCTGGTCCTGACAATCAGTCATGGCCTCGGTCGCGAGCATCATGATCATCCCGGGCCCGACGTTCTTCCCATCAACGACCAGCTCGTCGCCGTACTACAAACCGCATGGCACATTCAGAACGACTTCCACATACAGGAAAACATAACCCCTAGGTGCAACATCCATGAGCGCCTTGCTGAGTCTTTGCAGAGACCTCTTGTCCGAAAAATACGACCAGTACCTCGATTTCCGACAGCAGGATGCCTACGGTTTTCTGTGTCAGCTCTTCGACGCGGTCCGCATGGAGGAGATCGATGTGAGCCTTCACCATCACTCGACACCCCTCTCTCCTTCTTACATGAATATCATAGATCATCAAGCAACGATCACCATCCCCAAAGTGACCAAGTAGGCAACCGCGGCCATCCCGACCTCACCGTCCCGGCACCACCCTCAACCCCGATGACGAGTTGTCATCGTTTATCGACATGTTCTTCGGCGGCAACCTCGCCAACATCCTCGTTTGCAAAGAATGTAAGCACGTCTCTCACACTTCTGAGGATTTCAGCGACCTCGGTTTGGGCCATCCGCAATTCTCATCTAGACACAGTCCCAAAGGTGACGAAGGACAGATATTGCCCCCGTCGATATTGTCGTCGAACTTGTTCATATCAAGCAAGATGCCCATGGTACAACCAAGGACGTCATCACTTTATCCGTACTTCCGTCGCTGGTACAGGAATTACCCTCTCCTAGGAACACTCACGGATACGCCTCAACCTGTTCCTGTTCCTGATCCTCCCGTGCCTGTGCCATCTCGGTGATCATATCACCATCATCGCGCCTGAAAAGATGAGTAAGAGAGAAAGAAAAGACAAGGACGGGCTAGGCAAGGATCAACGGACGAAGCAATGTTTCGGTTGGTCTTGCCAGGCGACCTAAAAGCGACCGCAATGGAAAGAAAGGAACCTAGGCCTCATCTGTCACGATACCATTGAAGCCCACGGACGAAGCGAGCCCTTTACCTCACGTCGGCTTGGCTCCTGTCACGCCAGACACGATCCGGACTACTTCACCGTACCCTCATCACAAGGGAGAATCCAGCCTCGGCTCACAAACGTGAAGCGATCCGTTATGCAGACCCAACACTCTGGTAAGTTCCCTTTGGGTTCCTCGGCTCCTCGCTTTCCCTTGATCTCACGCCCTTCGAATCCGGGGACGCGCTCAGAGACCCCAAAGCCCACAGCCGCCTAAACTCAGCGCAGAAGAGGCGGCATATCTACGGGACATCCTCGCCGATATCAACCTTCCTAATGTCCAAAAGCCTCTCTCGACTTCAAGCAATTCAAGGACCTGTCGTCGACTTTTATCTTCCACTCCCACAAACATCTTTTTGAAAGTCAACCAAGTCAACAAGATTGAAGAGTGCCTTCGATTGTTCACTTTTAATGAAGTCCTCGTTGGAGACAACACCGTCCGTTGTCATCGCTGCTGGAAGATACCCAATGGGTCCTATAAGCCAAGAACAAGGGAATCCGCCCACAAGCCGGGTTCGTGTACTGACAGCGAATGTGACGAGGGCTGTTGACCCAAAGGGCAACAGTGACCGTCTAGTTCCAGATTCGATACCCACCAACCCCACGATTCCCGTTGCCTCTCCATCTCACCCAGCATCTCCGTCGCATTCTACTACTCCTCTCCAAGATACCCAGATATCCTGTGATACCCCATCGACATTAACCCAGTATTCTACGCGTCGCTCATCAACATACAAACCCATTCCTCCTGTACTTCAGCTCAACGAAAGATACCCCATTGAACCTGTGTCGCCTATTAGGAACGAAACACCAATCCAATGGGCATTGACCGTTCCCTCCATATCAGGAACTGGTCCCGAGTTTCCCATGTCCATGCAGACAACAAGGCCTGCGCCAATCGGAGGAAACACGGATTCGTCTACCTTGACACAAACGTCGAGTACCACTGAACACTCGTCGAGGATATTACTAAGTGCTCCATCAGATCAACACAGACATCATGGGTTCAGAAACGGGGATAGCAATACCGGGAGCGAGATTTCAGAAGGCGAAAGCGAAATGTTACTGTCGGTCTCCTCGGACATTTCTTCGGGGGCGTCATACAACCATCACCCAGCCCCTCGCAAGACCACCTACAGTAGCCCTCGCCAACGCCAGACACACGTTCAAAAGACGAGCGACACCCGTCTGGTGTGCCGCGTCCCCGACAATCCCTGCTGCGACCGGCCTATAAGCGTTATCGCGATACTACTACCCATCCTCGTCGTTCATCTCACTTGCTTCTAACAATTGTTTAAGACGCCGGTGGTCTCGTTCTCCACGGGCTTCAA